>OU426997.1:8819599-8824599 GCA_911387935.1 Dolichovespula saxonica | reverse complement strand
TTACTAATATTGCGTTCTTTTCTGTGGTGGATGGAATTGGACTACGATAATTAAATAAAATACATAATTATGATTTTCATTTGATGAACAAATTACTATAGACAAATAGTATTATAAAAATGGATCGGAAAGAATCCCTGGGTAGAATTTTCAGTATATCACATTTGATAACGTTTACGGTGTTAACTTAA
The DNA here is from genome assembly GCA_911387935.1 of Dolichovespula saxonica. Taxonomy (NCBI): domain Eukaryota; kingdom Metazoa; phylum Arthropoda; class Insecta; order Hymenoptera; family Vespidae; genus Dolichovespula; species Dolichovespula saxonica. The sequence continues at coordinate 8,824,408 of OU426997.1, read as the reverse complement.
GCTGCTGGTGATGATTATACCAGAATGGATCATGAAATTGGCATCAATGTGGCTGTATTGTGTTATTACTTTTTGTAACTTGTATTTATTTGCAATTAACCGAAACCAAATTGTACAATTTCTCCAAATATTTTTTTCTTAATGCAATCTGTACTCGTAAAAGTAGAGTATAAAATGATATACATTATGTAATATTACATATATGCGAAAAAAAAAAAAAAAAAAGAGAGATTCATTTTCATTAAAAGAATATTTTAAATGTTTGAATTTACGCTAATATTATAATCGGTGTTGTCTTAATGTGTATTAGTGATATTCACTATTTCGTAAAATGTCAATTGTGATGCATGAATATGAGATAAATTATTTTAGTTCATACAATTTGGTAAAGTTAGATGTAAATAAGTAGATACGGATTTAAACAATACGGTTGCATCAATGACAATACATTATCACTTTATAAAGTATAGAATTTTTTTAGTTTAAGTATCAATGACAAATGTGTAATGAAAGTTATGGGACATGGAATGATATTTTCTTTGATGGTAATTCTCTCTATATGTTTATCGAATGCAACTTCGCGAATATGAAAACGTTGAAACAGCCTAAGGTATAAGCGTAAAGGAGTACAATACTGTATGCTCTTTTGTTATTCATAAACTCGCATTTCAATAGTGTACGCATTGTAAAAAAAAAAAATGTGTCTTGAATCCCCTTGAGCTGTATAATAAGTATACATAGACTACTTCCTTTAGTGGATATGCTATTTCAAATGTTTCAGCTTATTTTTAGATCATTGCTAAAGATATAAGATATACATTTTTTTTTGTGTACTAGTATTTTTAATATAAATATCCATTTGATATATATATATATATATATATATATATATATATATATATATATATTTATTCATTCTAAAAAGAAGCTGGTTTCAGAAACTTTGCCCTCCATGTAAGTTTATCTTAGTTTGGGGATGCATTAGTAAATATAGATTTTGTAATATGTTCGGTTAGCATTATTCTATAAATTGTCGAGGGTCGTAACGTACGAATAGTCATGAGAAAAGAGAGAGAGAGAGCGAGAGAGAGAGAGAGAGAGAGAGAGAGCGAAAGAGAGAAAGAGAGAGAGAGTACATAATTATCGAGTGGTACATACTGCGTGTGTCGAGAACGAGTGAATGTATTAAGTTAAGAATTCTATCAGTTATTCACGATAACGATAAACTATGTAAAGAGTTTAATAATACTTACTAATAAAATAAAAAATACTATTACAAATACAAACATATGTATATCGTAAGGAGATGGGATGGATACGTTAAATGTTTGGTACGATCAATTAACAGTAATGGAAAGAAACTTTTTTTTTCTTATTTTCGATTAACTTTACATTAGATAATTATCGAACTGTTTTATCGACATGGCAGAGGAGAATAAATTCCTTTATGGTTCTCATGTCGTTAAATCGCGACTTTATCGATATGGTAAATTACGTCAGTTATACTCGTACATATATATATATATATATATATATTATAATTTATTAATTGTAGCGTAATTCGTATATTCTCTTAGTAGAAAATTTTCGTATCGATTAAAAAGAGAAAAAATAATAATAATAATAAAAAAAAAGAGACTAAAAGAAAAGAAAAAACAAGGCTTCGTTATAAGTATGTACTATGAATGAAGTTAATGCATTTCAAATTTGATTTATGTTCTACGTAGTACAGAATAACTGTAGAGGGCACTGCGTTGTTCTTTGACGGTTGTTGTTAGTCTTGATTTTTTTCGAAGGAAGAAAAAAAACTCCTATATGGAGTGAGTAATATCGTATATTTATTTTTTTGTTTTTTTTTTTTTTTTTTTTTTTATAAAAAGACTACAAACCGATTACACGTTTGTGTTGAAGCAACGTCATTCGATTCGTCGTTATATATTCAATTACGTTATAAACTGTGAATTGCGGGTTTATTCATTGTCTTTTCAAAAAAAAAAAAAAAAAAAAAAACAGAACAAAAAAATAAAAATTCGTCGTCTATTGGACCGTTCACACGTGTTTAAGGTAAACCTATAAATGTAATGTGCGATTGCAACGTTAATTGATCAATTATTGATTAATCAATTATTATTATTATTTTTTTTTTTTATTTCAATAACTCGGAATATTATAAAGAGGACGACGAACGTCGAGGATAAAAATGCAATACCTTCAAGGTTTACAAGTCGCTGGCTCTTGTCGCAAATTATCAACGATATGAAGGTACCCGTGTAATATATTTATTCTTCTATAAATTACACATTATTTATTTATTTATTTATTTTTTTTTTTTTAATATCGACTTTCAAATCGTAAACGTAATAATACTAAAGTATACTTTCTCTTCACCCTGGCCACCCCTTGAAGCATAATCACTAAAATCGGTATATGGTTACGAAAAAAAAAAAAAAAAAAGAAAAATTCATAATACGATATCAGATAATATTCTATACGAGTTGTTTTTTTTTCTTTTTTTTTTTTTTTTTTTTATGTAATGTAACAGCGATGGACGGTTCTGTTCTGTTTTCTTTTTTCTTTCTTTCTTCCTTTCCTTCCTCCTTCCTACCTCTCTTTCCCATTTTTTTACGGACGTCTTGCTTACGTGTATCAGAAATTTTACATCGTGTTAGAACGCGTTGTACGAACGAGCGACGTGGAGGAGAAGTCCATCAAAGAAAGTCTAAGCTCCTCGCGGAGGAGTTATTTCGAATAATACGAGAGAAGGGTGGATGCCGCCAATGAATTCGAGCTCCGCCTACCAAACGGTGGTAGGAAACAACCCCTAAGTATCAAAAGCCGCGCAGGACTGTTTTCGACGTCACGATGTGGGCGTAGACAGATCGGAGACACAACCCCTCGAAAGAGTGAGCGAGAGAGAGAGAGAGAGAGAGAGAAAGTTACAGTGAGAGTGAGAGAGAGAGAGAGAGAGAGAGAGGAGGACGTAGGACTAGGAAAACGGGGGATGTCTTTTCCGCGTCTACCCGAAATCAAATCACTCGATTCGGAATCAGTTCTCTTCTCGAACTTCGTGACGTTCGCGCTGACAGAATCGAATCGAGAAAGTACACCGAGAGAATATTTCTATATCGAAAGAGCTCGTTCTCCTTCGTACGATATTATCTTTGCATCCGTTTACGTTTCTCCTTGTTCCTTCTTCTTTTTTTGTTTTTTTTTTTCTTTCTAACTCTCTCTCTATCTTTTTCTTTCCTCTTCGTTGCGTCTCGGTGTTGGTGATCTTTTTCTTTCTTCTTCCTCTTTCGTTTTCTCTCTATCTCTATCTCTTTTTCTCTGTTACTATTTAACTCCTTCATTCTGGCGAGTCTCCTCGTAACGAGCGAGATAAGTTTTGGATAAATAAAAGGAAAGTGCAAAAGAGAGAGAGAGAGAGAGAGAGAGAGAGAGAGAGAGAGGGAGAGAGAGAGACACACGGTTAACGATGAACCTCCCCGATCAGGAGGTACCCGCTGCTACCGCAAATCTAGGGAGATTGGTATGTTGACATTAATGATCTATAATGTATCATGATCTATAACGTATGATCTATGCTGGCGAAAAGAGTGTATGTGTGTCGTGTGTCGTGTGTGTGTGTGTGTGTGTCGTGCGTTGCAATATTTTCGTTAATTTCAATCAATAATGCGTTTAAGTGAAAGGAAAACGTACGGAGTTAGAGAGTACGTTATCGTTATGCATATCAATATTTCTTTTAATAATCATATATTTCTTTTAATAATCATTGTGTATGCAAGCGCGCGTGTCGACCCGAATTAATCGCGCAAAAGTTCTTTTTACGTCGGTAAAAATTTTCAACGCACTCCCCCCCTCCCCTCTACACCCCCTCGATTATAATCTCCACGTATCGTCGTAACGTTAATTCATTTTACACGATCTTACATCATTCCATTGGCTCGAGTTAACGTCAATCGAGGCATTTTTTGCCGACGCACGTACCCGTTCATCTTCGTCGTAGGATTGTAACGTTATTTAGAAAAAAAAAAAAAAAAAAATAAATAAATAAATAAATAAATAAATAAAAATATTCGACGACACGAATCATATATTTTATCGCGCGCGCTGTTATGAATTGCGTTATTTAATAATTATCGGTATTGCATCGCGTGATGTGTGTATTTAAAAAAAAAAAAAGCAAAGAAAGAAAGGAAAGTCGAAAAGAGAAAGATAATCGATCGTTCGTTCGATTAGATTAGTGAAATCATTGTGAGATCCTTGTAACATTGAAGTACATATTACGGTAATGATAACGAAAGGAAGAAGTCACCGTTGGATCGGTCGGATATCGTTTGGTTGAGTAACCTTTAAGTCACCGTAAAGCCACTCAACGTTACAATGGAGATCATATTGTGAAGCGTAGCAAAAACATAATGTACTTTCCGAACGAGATGATACTCGACTTTTGGCCAAATTGCCCTGGCACGCGACTCCACGCATCGGTGGCTCGTCCCACGGGTGGAAACCCCTTTGTGTTCTCTAAACACGTAATTGTCACCGCCGTTCGAACCATCGAGTATGTATCCACCAACCCCTCCTCCACCCCCTTACCCCTCCTCCACCCCCTTACCCCTCCTCCACCCCCTTACCCCATTTTTCTACGTGTGCGTGTGCGTGCGTGCGTATGAACGCGTAAAAGTCGTGTCCCTCACTCTTACAACCACATTCTCCGCATGTTGAAAGCTTTTAACGTGGGTCGGTCCACTATCGTCATTTTCCCTCTTCAGGTATAATGCGTTTTGTTTTTTTTTTTTTTTTTTCGTT
>OU426997.1:8792099-8817099 GCA_911387935.1 Dolichovespula saxonica | reverse complement strand
GGATAATTAAACGGTGCAGGCGTGCGTGGTTTACGATTTTCTCGTTTCTTTCTTTCTTTCTATCTTTCTTTCTTTCCTTCTTTCTTTCTCTTTACGAGGAAGGCGTTATTAACGATTTAATCCGATAACATCAGTGAATTTAATTAAGATTTATGCCTAGGCACGTGCCACGTGGATTTAATGTCTTCCCACGGTCATTAGGTCGATTAATTTACGAATCTCTGTTAATTAGAGGAGCCGACGAAAAATATTGGAAAGTGAGAACGACGAGAGAGAGAGAGAGAGAGAGAGAGAGAGAGTGTGTGTGTGTGTGTGTGTGTGTCGATAAAATATTTCTCGCGTTAACGTCATTGAAAAAAAAAAAAAAAAAACGAAAAAAAAAATCAAAGAAAAGAAAGGAAACGCTCATCGGCCAACAACGTTACGAATTCATTGTTATTTAATATTAACGAATCGAGATGGGTGGTGTATTTATGATGAAATAATATTTGTATCTTTAAACTTCCTCGTCTCGTTTGACTCGAATCCGTGTCGGAGTTTATGATGGGTTCGTGCTGGTAAAGGAATAAAATCAGTAGGAACGTCTAGTCGAAATTCGTGATATCGAAGGCGCCCGCAACGTTATCGGAATGCGCGTTAATAACTGAGAATTCCCGAAACCGGTAATCAAGTTTACCACAAGATTGCTCCGCAAGGAAGGACCCATCCAATCATTCACCGGATGTCCTCCTCCGTGCCGCATCTCATCTTTCCTCCTTTCTCACTCCCACCTTCTCTCTCTCTCTCTCTCTCTCTCTCTCTCTCTCTCTCTCTCTCTCTCTCTCTCTTTCTGTCTCTGTCTCTCTGTCTCTCATCCTTTCTCGCTTCTCTCCCTTTTCTCGACTTTCCTGGCAGAAAGGTTTGTTTCTCCGACTCGAGGTTCCCGATCGGCTTGGTATCATCGAAAAATTAATAAATAAAATGAATTTCGTCGAATAACTAATTACGTTTAAAAACAACACAATGCGAGCATAATTTGGGATCTTGTTTTCCTTTTTTTTTTTTTTTTTCTTTCTTTTTCCTTATTCGTTTCAATTTTCTGTTTTCAATTTCAGCCATCGGACGACTATGGGAGTGGATTAGCTGTACCGGTGCAAACTACTCCCAACGGCAACAACAACAGCGACTATTGTTCTCACAATAATTATTCGTCAACGTCTCAGGCGACGAACGACGAGAAAGCCCAACCTGGTGAGTAATTACAAATCTTATGATAAATTTTGTAACTTACTAGAGAGATAAAGAGAGTGAGAGAGAGAGAGAGAGAGGGAGAGAGTTTAATGTAAAATCCAGGTAAAGGGCGGAGAAACGGTAGAACTAGATAGGACAACATGGTTTATCGATTTTTCAAGATGAGATAAAAGCTGGCGAAGGAAGAGGAAGGAAGGGCAAAGAACGAGCGAAGAAAATCCCATCTCTCTCTCTCTCTTCCCCTTACCCTCTCTCTCTCTCTCTCTCTCTCTCCCTCTCTCTCTTTATTCAATGGTATGTTTCTCTTCTGTGAGATTGAAGCTTTTGATAACATCACGTTGTTCGATATCTTCTTATTGCGGGCTGAACTATCAGGTCGCGAAGTTTCCAACGTATCTTAAGCCAGTAAACCAGTAAACGTCGGGAACACATAAGAAAAGTGTGTAGAGACGTAGAGAGGGCTCGATTAGAAAGACGCATAGAATATATGGGAAGGCGGAACGAAGTGAGATAGAGAGAGATAGATAGATAGAGAGAGAGAGAGAGAAAGAGAGTGAGTGAGTAGAGAGAGAGAGAGAGAGAGAGAGAGAGAGAGAGAGAGAGAACACGGATCGACCCCCGAAGAGAAGCTGTCATTCGCAGGCTGTCGAGTCGATATCTTTATATAGTTGCATCAACGACGATATTATTTTCTACGGTTCGTCGCTCAGGATTATACTCTCTCGTCGATCGAGACGATGTGGTCGAGTCTAGCGGGCAATTATCAGACAAAATCCGTGTCCGTCCATTCAATTGCCTTTCCTAACGCGAGAACGAATTGTCGATTGGAATAGGACGGGGTGGGGGGTGGGGGGTGGGGGGTTCCAGGCTCGTTCTATCATCGTAGAGAAACATCGAGAACGACGATCGTCTTCGCGCATCCTTCTTATCCGTAACTATTCTAAGTAATACGTTCGATAAATTTCATCGAAATATCGTTGTTAAGAATTTAAATATCGTCGTATGCCATTTGATTGTACCGAGGTTATACGTCGGTAGGAATTTTTTTTTTCTTTTATTTTTTTTTTTTTCGAATATCGATCGTCCAAAAAACACGTTCGATCGTTAATATTCGAAATCCTTGACCCAGTAACGTGTACGTAGATGCATGCGTACATACGTGGACATACATACGCATATACAGGACCGTGCATTTCTCAATGAAATTCAATAAGTAAGAAATTATCGAGGCAAAAGAGACTCCCCGTTGCGTGTCTTATATGTCGGAGCAAGCAAGTGACCCACCTCCTTCTCCTCCTCATCCTCCCTCCTCATCCTCCCTCCTCCTCCCCCCTCCGTTCGGTAAGAACCCTATGGAAATCTGGTCTCGGTGATTGACACTTTATATCCTAGGCATCGGCACGCCGTGGTGAGAGACGGCAGCCAGGCAGTGGACCCACCACCACCTCCGACTAACTCAATCACCACCTATAACGCCGCAATTTCTCTATCGTAATCGTATTACGCCCTACCAACCGTTCCCATTCATTCATTCTTCCTTCGGCTCTCGTGATTCCGCATTGAAAAATGTTACAACGTTACCACAAGCGAGTAGTATACTTGGAGCCCTCGCGCATCGAGAGCAACCGGAGCGTCGAAACGCGCGAAGTATTAAAATAACGAATATTTTCTATCGTCGACGAATCCATTCCTCGAGCTTTTTTTTCGCTTCGTTCGTTCGTTCGTTCGTTCGAAATTAATTTGTTTGTCGTTTACTTTTTTTTTTTTTTTATTTTTTTGTTTCTTTAAACAAACGTCCCGTAGAAATGGACGTTAACGATGCCGATAGATAAAGCTGGACGATTTTCCTTTTTTGTATAATTTTGTTTAATTTTTTTTTTTTTTTTTTTTGTACAGTTTTGTATAATTTTCGTTGATAGGATTTCTAGCCGACTTATCGGAGATACGTACGCGCTAGTATCATTATCTCCGAGCAATGAGCTGAACCTTAAATAGATTCGATTCGTTGTACGGGATTCTGCGTACGAACAAAACAAAGTTACCAACGAGTGGCTACCCATGGCGAATCTTGAGATCCATTAAACTCACCCCATGTCATACGGCGCGTTCTACGATATATTCTTATGTATGTACGCGTTCGTCGCATAGTCGAAGGGTTCGTTTTTGCCACTGATTCATCCTATCGCTTTCTTCTACGGCTCGTCTTTATCCACGCGTCGGCATTTATTCATTTCTCCGACGTAATTATTCTTCTTATTATTAAATATTCTCACTCTCACGTCGACCACGACCATTCTCTATATTCATCTTTATTTATTTATCTTATTTTCACAGTGTAATCAAACTTTTATTTTATATTTATTTTATGTATTATATATATATATATATATATATATATTTTTTTTTTGTTAGTTTATTATTTTATTGATCAAATATTAAATGATATTTATTTTTCATTACAGGAAGTGAATTGTATCCTCCTCAAGATTATACGAGACAAGAATCTTGGCTTCACGATGGTAAGTTGTGATAAATAATAATTTAATAATCTGCGCAAACAATTTTCTATTTATATATAAGTAGGACTGACCAAATAAAAAATATATTGCAACTAGACAACCAACCGCCTGGATAGCTCAGTCGGTAGAGCATCAGACTTTTAATCTGAGGGTCCAGGGTTCGAGTCCCTGTTCGGGCGATTATTTTTTTTTCGGTTCCGTTCTTCTTTGTTTGACTGTTTTTATTTCAAAGAAAATAAAATAAAAAAAAAGAACAATCGGGTCGGTAAATCGGATTATTTACGAAACAATATCAAAACGATTAAAATTAAATGATACGTATATATATATATGTGTGTTTGTGCGTTCGTGTATGATGAAAGTGTATAGAAAAATCAAAAGACAGATAAGCCTTTAAAAGATACGATTGATTTATTACAGCTGTTTTTTTTTTTTTTTTTTTTTTTTTTTTTAATGAATTTCAGAGCATAAAATAATTCGTTTGTCGTTAATGGATTATTTTTTTATAATTTGATATGTAATAGAATATAACATTATTCTTAGAATAGCGATAATTCGATTGAAAAAATGTCGTACGATAAACTCTCGTCGATACACTTGTAGAATTTTTCTGTTTTTTTTTTTTTTTGTAAACATTGATCTTCGATAAATCATAGAATATTCGTGTAAACGCACGCATATATACGTACGTACGTACGTACGAAGAAAAGAAGATATACTTACCGCTTATCTTATAAATAACTCTACGAGTAATATCGAATTATATCTGATGATATTATATAAGAATCATTTTCCAAAGCAAAAAAGAAATAAAAATTCATTTCTCGTATATCCGTTTTATTTAAACCTGTTACTACGTTTACAGATAGCGGAGTATCGTTGGATCGATAGTTCGAACATATCCTAAAGAGAAAAACCCATCCATCCCCCCATGCTCGTGTTATTTTTCTAATTGAAGTTGAACGTATAGAAGCCCATTAGAAGATTAGATTTTAGAAAATGACAATCGGTACCACGACGTGCCACGACGAGGTGTCCGTTCATATATTAGCCATCCAATTTTTAAAAGTTTCGTTCTATTTTCCACGTCGATGGGACGCGCCGTTTTAGAAAGTGCCACTAAGGATAATGAAAAAAAAAAAATATATATATATATATATATATATATATATATCTTTCCCTAAATTTTTATCTCTCTATCTTTCTCTGTGTCTAATTTATATATGTATATATGTATCTCCACACTATTTATTTCTCTACTTCCCTTAAAGCTTTCAATTCTTAACATTAAAATCTCTGTCCTTTGTCCGTACTTTTTCATATTTTTTTCCTTTATTTTTTTCATTTTTACAAGCATCGCGCCAAAAGTAAAAGCAAAAGGAAAGGTTTCCCTCGAGTCCTCGATAAAAACTAATTACGTACGATCATTAATATGATTTTTGTCGGAATCGATTAATACGTATGGAACGTTACAAAACCGGACAGAACATTAATATTAATTAGGCTTTATTAACACTGCCGCAGATATAACGCGTAATAGACGGGCTAAGGGGGTTTTGAGAAACGCGTGGCTTAGACGAACGAACTTGTATTTTAATTATAATCGCTTCGATATAATCCCTTTCACCCTCCCCCTCCCTTTCCTCCGTCGTTTACGTTTACGTTTTTCTAAGGTAAAATATCATCATATCGTATATATATATATTTTTTTTTGTTTTTTGATTAAATGAAATCTATTTTTTTCTTTTCTCGTTCTCTCCTTCTTTTCGTTTTTTCTCTCATCATTTACAGGTAGCAGTTGCGAGACGGAGGGAAGCGAACAATACGTGCCGGAGTTTCATCAGATACCAAGTTAGTGTAACGATATAATTGAAAGAACTAATAATAATTATTCGTCGATGATAATATTTATTCTATATTCGTTATATATTATTTTTATTATATATAAAAATATTTTTTTGTTTCCAACGTCAAGTTGTTTTCATGATAAACGATATCCGAGACTTGTACGACGTCGACAAACGGTAATTAAAGCCCGTTAGATTCGATCGTAGAGAAACGCGCGTAAGTCGATGATCTAAAATTACCGCCGTTCCTAATCTCGAAAAGGGAAGTCAATCTCGAAACGAATCGATATGTTTCGTGGAAATACGACATAGAATCCTGTTAGCAAACGTTACGTCTACGACGAAATTGTCTCTGTTGTGTTACATACATTCTCGGGCTGATGATAAATCGAAAAAATAAATAAAATATCTTTAACGAATCTGATCTAACGTCAATGATCGAACGAACGAATGTAACGAATGTAACGAATGTAACGAAGTTCGCGCGAGACGAGATTAAAAGTACAAATTTTTGCATAGAAATATACTTCGTTAATAAATAATATAGGAAATATTTCGGTTCGTTTACATCGATGGTCATTCGATGTTATTTTCAATGGACTCGATTAAATCGTTCGAAAGGGATACATGCGTACCCTTTGTCGTACTTCAACCCCTCTCTTTCTCTCTCTCTCTCTTTCTCTCCCTGTCTGTCAGTCCGTCTCTATCTATCTTCTTCTCTCTCTCTCTCTCTCTCTCTCTCTCCCTTTTTTTTTCTTTTTTTTTTTTGCACCCGCTCTCGCCTACCTGAATATTCACCGTGTAGATTCAGGTAGGGGAGGGGGGGGGGGGGTTGGGTGGTTGGGTGGGCGGTAGGAGAGGAGAACGCAGGAGTTTTTATTAAACCAACGCGTTCGCTCGCTCGAGGGTGATTTCTTCTTTCCATTTTTCAAAGCGGGAGAGAAAAATCAACACTAGTGCCTTAACGCCGCCGATCATCGATATCGGATTATGCGAGTAAGCACTTTATATTAAGCCAGAGGGTTTTTCCCTCTTTCTTTTTAACGTACTTGTTTTAACATACGGACCGGTTAAACGCTCGCTCCCGTGATTAATATCCCAAAGGGCGGTTGTTGAAAGAGGGAGGGGGTTAGAGAGAGAGAGAGAGAGAGAGAGGGAGATCGAATATTCAAATTATAATTTCCGAAAAAAGAAGAAGAAAATTACGTTAGGATAATATATGTATATTATCCTATATATATATATATATACAGGATGAAACCGTAGGAAAAATTGATAACGTCTATCGATAATTTCAATAATTTTTATCACTTATGGCACTGGATAATTTATAACTTTTTTATATAATTTATAAGTTTTTTTAGCTTACTTTTTTGTTTGTTTGTTTTTTTTTTCTTTTTTCTTTTTTCTTTTTTTTTTTTTTTACGAAGCATATTACACTCCTCTCTTTAGATTCGTTTTGGAGTATAACGCCGAGTGGAAAAATTTTTGTTAACGTGTTTATATTGCGTGGTACACCCTATAGATCGAAAACGTTTTGTCCGTGTAAATAACCTGAGGGCAGGCATCGATGAGAACACACAAAGCACACGTATCTCGCTCCTACGGACTTTTTGCACTTTGATATATTCCCGGGATGGATGAATTAAATTCGACGATGTAATTTTCTCTCTCTCTCTCTCTCTCGAAAAACGATTCTTATCCTACGATCTTATTAAATCACCGTTATACAATTCTTCACCGTGTTCGATTGTATATACTCGATGATATACGATGAATAAAATTATGTTTCGAACTTGAGGTGTCAATTGAATCAAGATTTTTGAAGTTTATTATCCTATAAAGACGCGAGTAAACATTTGTATTTAATGGCACGCGTTCGAATGACCAACCAACCGACCGACCTACCGAATCGCTCGAGGGGTAGTTTAAATAACGAGAGGGATGGGATGGCATTAAAAGACTCGATCGCATTTAGGATATACCAATCGGATTTGTTTTCTTCGATGATTATCGTTCGATCGATCTCGCGATCGATTACCATTCGATATCCTTCTTCGAGAATACTTTAATCGGGTTCTTTAGCGTTAATTAAAAAATCCGCGATCATCATACGAGATATCAATGAACAACGCGGGAAGAACGATTATTAATCACTGATAATACATAATATAATTTTGATTAGATTTATTTTGATAGATATAATTTTGATAGATATAATTTATTTTGATAGATATAATTTTGATTAGATTTTAATTTTGATTTATTATTTATTTTTAATAGAATAATAAATAATATAATTTTAACCCACTCACGTGTCGTACGCGCGTATGTACATTTATCCGTAAATATTTTCTTTCTTTCTCACATTCTCCGAATTTATATTTAATCGTCGACAAAATATAAATATATATATATATATATATATATATATATATATATATATATATATATATATATATACATATATATATGACGATAGTTTTCAAGTATACTATTTAACGAACTATACATGTGTATTAGATCGTCGAGGATGACGAAATTTGTAACCCGTCAATCAACTTTGTCTATCATTTATTTCCCCTTGCAAAATTTCATCCTCGACGATCAGAAACATAAAGAAATTTTAAAACGATCTAAAACTGTGTCTCGTGTCATACGCGTCTTCTATTTTTTTTTACATATTTATAATAATTTGTCGACTTTAAATACTTCTCTCTCTCTCTCTCTCTCTCTCTCTCTCTCTCTATCTCTATCTATCTCTCTCTGTCTGTCTCCGTCTCTCTCCCTCCCTCGATCTCTCTATCTCTCTATCTCGTAACAGTAAACTTCCGATGTTTACAAATACAATGATCGCCGGAGGTCTCTGACTTACGCTTCCCACGGCTGGAGTCTGTTTGATTTATCGAAGGGCCGCGCCCCTCGTCCGCGCAAAATCGTCGGCATCCCCCATTAAGTTAGCTCTCACCCCCTTGGTTCCCTATACCCATGTGTCTTCTCTTCTCTTCTCTTCAGGTCTTCTCCCTTTTTCTATCTCTCTCTCTCTCTCTCTCTCTTTCTCTCTTTTTTTTTCTTTCTTTCTTTCTTTCTTTCTTTCTTCTTCCACGTGCCAGAGCTGCTGCTGCTGCAACGATGCGTCTTCTCTTCCGGTTCTGGCACGTGCGTCTCATAGAAACTGACTTTCTACTACCATCATCTATGTCTTTCTATCCTTCTCTATCTCTATCTCTATCTCTATCCATCTATCCATCCATCTAGTTCTCTCTCTCTCTCTCTCTCTCTCTCTCTCTCTCTTCTCTTTTCTTGTCTCGCCCTTTTTCTTCGTCCCAGCGAAAAGAGAAAAAAAAAAACTGATAATCACTGCTTTGCACTTGATAAACGATAATGACGTGCACTCGAGCGAAGGTCGAACGGTCGAGTCCATTTCGAGAACGCCGGTGCAATATCCGTACAACGCGAATCGATTCGTCCTTATTTTTACGATTTAACGTTTGGAGGAATATTCGTTTCTTTATTTTTTATCATTTTTTGGACTATGATAACATATGAAATTCGTTCGAAGAGTTCGTACGTAGATTTTTCACTTCGATCTTCGGTCTTTAAATTGAAACGCGACGTTGATTAAATTATAAATTCATTAAATTATAAACCGACATTTTTTTTTTTTTTTTTTTTTTTAAAGACGACGTACAATACGTATTTGTGAATCTAATGAATGTAATGAGTATTGAACGAACGAATGAATGAATGAATGAATGAACGAACGAACGAATGAATTAATGAACGAACGAATTTGGCGTATATTTTGAATAATGTATTTAATTTATTTCGTTCGATATTTTCAGATGGTTGCGTGAAACAGGAATCGGGGAATTGCGAAAGGTCCCGAGAAGCTCTTTATCATCATCCACAATATACTATTTCCGTTGCACATCCATCGACCCTTAACACCAATTTTCTGGATATAAATCCGAGTACACCGGCCGATTGTTTCGTGTGAGTTTGGTGTCTCAGCGGTATTTTTTTCTCCTGTCTCATTTTTTTTTCTTTTTTTTTCTTTTTATTTTTTCAATCGTTAGAATCACATTTTTCATCATAGACAATGAAAACGGACGATCTTCTCGTATGTTCTTAGAGACAATAGGCTGAGCCCGCAGAAAAGTGAATCGTTAAAGAACGTTGCCGTGAAAGAGGAACCGACCGATAAGGGTTATCTCGAGCCGGTTACTGTCTCAACTATTTCGTCTTCGATAACTCAGAGCTCTCAGAACGGTAAGAAATTAAACGAAGATTTTATTCATTCGTTTATTTATTTTTTATTTTATTTTTTCTTTATTTTTATTTTTATTTTTTTTCTTTCGTTTACAACTAACAACGATATTCATGAATTGTATTTATTTATTTATATTTTTTCTTTTTTTTTTTTTAACTTCGAACGTTACATCGCCTAGAATGAAGATGGTGTATTAAATGTCAATATCAAGAAAAAAAAAAAAAGAAAAAAAAAAAAAAAAGAATTCATACCATGACAAATTTCTATACAAAAGGTTCACGCACCATTGTTCTTTATACGGTTCATAAATAACTGGAATAAGAGGGTGACGACGATTCAACAACTACGCTATCCATTTATTGACTCATCATAAACCGAGACTAATATAACTATGAGAAAATCATCGATCGATGTTATCTCCTCGGTGGAGAGTTCATTTTTCATTTCGTCGATTATTTTTTTTTCTTATATACACATACACACACACACACACACACGTACACACACGCGCGCGCGTATGAATATAAATATATGTATATAAATTACATACGTGTATAAATTATTTTTTTCGTTTATTTTTTTTTTCTTCGAAAGAAAATTCAACGAATAATCGAATGATATATATTTCATATATGATACGAAGAAGGTTTTATAATATCCCGGTGAAAACGTAGTAACGTAGTTCCTCCCTTGAACGGTGAATAAACTCGTGCATTGTTCTAAGTATGCATAATTGAATAATTGAAGGATGCTTTCAACTCTCGAAAGCCGTGGAAAGCGTTCGTCTCCTAGAATTCAACGAAAGCTGCTCCGCTGGGCGAAGTACCAGAACTCCAGATGCTCTCCCGTGGGAGATTGAACGTCGAAAGCTCTTTCATGGTCCAGTAGCGAAATGTAACAATTCAAATAAGAACATGCAGATATGATTTTCTAAAATATCCTGTTTCAAAAAGCACATCCCTCTCTCTCTCTCTCTCTCTCTCTCTCTGTGTTTCTCGTAGACATTAAAATCGGATTCACCTTTAAGAAATGAATTTAAGTAAAAAAAAAAAAAAAAAAAAAAAAAAAAGAATATAAAATCATTATCGATTCAACGAAATATAACGGCAGAATTGAATTGTTAATGGGTTCTTTGAAAAAAGAAAGAAAAAGAGAAAAAAATACTCGTCCCCATTTTTCTTTAATAATCTAACAAATTTTTGCTTTTTCTTTTCTCTCTCTCTCTACCATCCTCGATGTCCCGATCTAATTAGAATGGAAAATGATAAATATGTGGGTGGATCGTGGCAAGAAATGACTATGAAAGGCTATAAAATCAAGGTTTGCAAGCTCATGCACTATAATCTGTCCGATTAGTCTTCACGCACACGTGGATAACGAAAATCCTTTAGGAACTCGTTTACTATATATCTATCCATCAACACGATGTGTATCGCGATATACCCACCTACTTCCAAGTCACTGGGGAATTTTGCTACGGCCTCTCTCTCTCTCTCTCTCTCTCTCTCTCTCTCTTCGGCTAATTCTCCCTACCATTAACCGTTTCAATTATTTAGACGTAGTTTACGGTAATAATAGGATGAATCCTTTATCGTTGCTATCGATGATAGGCTTTTACACGGCTTGTTAAATTCATTATAAAAATACGAAAAATTAAATGAAAAAGATATTACATACATACATACACACATACATACATACATACATACATATATATATATTTTTTTTTTATATCATTTTTATATCATTTTTTTTCTTTTAATTTTAAATCAGATCTCTTTCTCTTTCTCTTTGACATGATTCAAATCAATCGAATATATTTAGCGAAACGTATCCAATCGAAACGTTTATAACCAAGGTCGAAGTCGTTCACCCTTCGACGTTTCGACCAACGCTATTGGCAAAATAATGAACGGAATAGTAATAACCCGTTAATAGGGCACCAATTTGTCCGTGTTCGAGTAATTAATCCCTACGATTTCCAAGGATTACGATTCGTCCGATCGCCATCAGTTTTAACCAATGCAACCATCCATGGGTACGATAAATTGCCCAAATTAATAACAAATAGGAATATCCCGTAGTACCGGGGGAAACTCACGTTGGGACAGTAATATCGTATGATCGTATTATTTATTCGTACTTCGGAGAAAATTGAAAGTAAGAAAGTAAGAAGTAAAGAAAGGAGTCGTATAAGATTTTTTTGGAAAGGGAAGGGGGTTGGGGGTGAGTCGGGGGTGGAGTGGGGTGGGGGTCAAGGCATGCCATTTGGCAAGCAAAGTAGATGTAAAATCGTGTTTGAATTATTAATCGAGCGGAGCACCGGAATTCGAGACTGACAATGAGAGAGAGAGAGAGAGAGAGAGAGAGAGAGAGAGAGAGAGAGAGAGAGAGAATAGGAAATAGGTAGGGCGAAGAAGGGCAAAAACGAGCGATACCTTCTCTCTCGTTTCTGAGAATGGACGCGAGAGTAGCGTAGGCCGTCCTCTTACGCGAACAACCCTCGTGTGCGCCGCCCCTGACCATCCCCGACCTCTCAACCCTTTACCTACCCTCCAAGTGAACAGAACGCCGCCAGTTTCATCAGTTCGTGATTAATTTTAATTTAAAACCACCCGCAAAGCCTCTGGTCCCGCGCTCTCACCGACCTACGACCAACCCCTTTTCCATCCTCGCTATCCTACCTCTCTTTCGAGAGAGAGAGAGAGAGAGAGAGACAGAGAGAGAGAGAGAGAGAGACAAAGTGGTAGATTAGCCCTGGAGCTTCCATTCCCTTCCCAAAAGCTCCTCTCTCTCTCTCTCTCTCTCTCTCTCTCTCTCTTCGAATACCCACGATCCAACCGACGTTTACCCTGGCAGGTAAAGTAAAACGCCAGTTATAGTTGACTTTCGTAAACCTTCCTGTTAATTCTCTCTCCGCTCTGTTACTTGGGATATAATATAACTATGATACGAGGTACGACGTGTAACGTTAATATCATTCGATAACGGCCGTAATCAACGAGTCCTCTCGACAATGATAATAAAATTTCTATTATTACGGATTTTATGAATCGATTTTGTAAGCGTATCTAATACGACGTTCGTTCGCGATAGAATCGGACGTATAGGTAAGTATATATAAATGTTCAATGGGAAACGAACCTATCGGTAAATAATAATCAAACGCGTTTACTCTCTAAGAGAGTGAGAGAGAGAGAGAGAGAGAGAGAGAGAGAGAGAGATTTCACGAGGCCACGATATTTCGTCGTAGCGAATAAAGTCTCGGGCATCATCGGAGCTTTCTCAATTTTTCAATATTCCCCTGCACGACTTGAAGCGTAACCGGATTACGGTTCGAGAATGGCTTTTTCGGGAGCTATGCTGCTGGAGTAAACGGGGGAGAACGAGGTGGTGGAGGAGTAGCAGTAGTCGGGGGTCTCTAGCGGAGGTAGCGACGGCGACGGTGGAGGTGGAGGAGGTGGTGGAGGTGGTGGTGGTGGTGGTGGTGGTGGTTGCGTAGTCGTTGGGGGTGATAGTGTTGGTACTACGTACGTACTACGGTGGTGGTGGTGTAGCCTTCGAAAGCACCAGCACCCGATTAATATACATATCGCACGAGCCGTACGCGGGATTTCAGGATTTACCACGACGCCAACGCTATCGAGCTTGTGCTCGTCAGAGAGCAACCCGGAGAGCAACCCCGTGGGCTTTGAATATCAACCAATTTCCTGCCGATATTTGTGTGACGAGCACTTCACCACCGTCGGCGCGTGAGTGCAATTGCCAATGCGTTCCTCCACGTTTTGTCTTCCTACCTTCCCATACTCTACCACCACTACCACTACATAACGCATTTCCATCTATACGGATCTTCTTCTTCTTTTTCATTTTCTTTTTTCTCTCCTTCCCCCCCCCCTCTCTCTCTCTCTCGTTCTTTTTACTCTTGTTCGTAGGTAACGATGAACGTACGAGAAAAGAAACAACGAAAGAACAATCAAAACTCGTACATATATGTCGTTAATGGACGACATGATTTTTTTATCAACGGATTCTAACCGAAGCTATTTGTTTTGTTTTTTTTTTTTTCTTTTCTTTTCTTTTCACAGTAAACAGCTTGGTTTATTCGCAACAACAACAACAACAACAATACGGGATTGGTAACAGAGAAAGTAGAAGTTCACCGATACCCAGTCGACCAGCCAGTGCATTTTCCGGTACAACACAATGGCAACCACCTATTTCGACACCGTCAGAAAGCTTTTTACCGCGACAGGAAAGCTGGACGTCCGATGGCTACGGGAAACGCAGTGTAACTCCGACCTGGACGGAGTTGGGAGTACAAGGGGATTCGAGAAATTCGTCGTGGGAACGACAAAATAATTGCTTGCAAAAACGCGGATCGCCGTCTTCGTCGTCGTCCTCATGGAGCTCGGAATACATCGGCAAGAGGCCGTCGTCTACGAGCGCGACGACTACCACTTGGAGCGACGTCACGGTTGGATATCAACAACAAAGACGCGGATCTCTTCAGCTTTGGCAATTTCTCGTTGCACTGTTGGACGATCCAACGAATGCACCCTGCATCGCCTGGACCGGTCGTGGCATGGAATTCAAACTTATCGAACCTGAAGAGGTAAATTGTTGTTATTGTTATGATCATCATCATTTTTTTTTTTTTTTTTTTTTTTCCTTTTTAAACGGATCTCCAACTAGCTCGCAAATCTTTTCGATCGACGTGTCATCGGGTAAGATTGAAAATCGTTATAATTGTAGGTGGCGCGTAGATGGGGCGTTCAAAAGAATCGGCCTGCAATGAATTATGACAAATTGAGTCGTTCCTTGAGGTATTACTACGAGAAGGGAATAATGCAAAAGGTCGCCGGCGAGAGATACGTATACAAATTCGTATGCGATCCGGAAGCACTTTTTAACATGGCTTACGGAACTGGAGGTACTCCAGCTTTAACAACCGAAGTCCATAGCAGTATGGTAAGAGCTCACACGGTCACGGGAAAGACTTGTACCACCACAGGTGACATAACCGAGCTTGGTAAACATACTACAACCGGTTACGGAGACGCTGTTTTAGCTATGTATTCGAACACGGCTGCAGGTTCGTGATCAATGCTCTCGTATTTCATTAATTATTACCACTCATTTATAGAGTCTCTAGACAAATCTAACTTATATCCTGTTATTATTATTCTTATTGTTGTTATTGTTATTATTTGCGAAACTCCTGACGTGAGAAAAACATTTCTCGTTTGAAACAGTTTACGGGCCTTCAACCTTGCACCATCTGCATCAATACTTGGGCGCCAACGACGATTTTAAGACACCCACGACGAGATATCATGCACATTATTCCGCCCAGTACGACAATCACCATCATCATCATCACCATCATCATCATCATCATGCCACCTCGGCGTACTCGGAAACATTTATAAATTACGGTCGGTTGTCGACCCTGGAACATCCCCTCGACGTTAGATCCCAACAAGAACAACCGAACAAAACTTCTTACAATAACGAAACGGAGAATGTCAATAGAGAACGCGAGAACTTACCGATCGGTTACGACGATACACAGAGATCGCAGTTACCGACAGGAACGTCGGCAACAACGGGAACGACAATATTGGAGAGCAGTACGAATTCGAAGATCGAACAGGCACCGTACGCCTGTTTAGGCGTTGGCAGTTGCGTTTGTTGAAGAGATAAACATATTTTCAACGATGACGAGTTGAATGTTCTTCGTCGAAAAGGAGAAAGAAAAAAAAAAAAAAAAGAAAAAAAGAGAAAAAAGGAAAAGAAAACGAAAATAAGTTTTCCCATGCCAGCGAATTTTTTTCGTAGATCCCCGTGTAAATATATATATCAAATATTCTTTTAAGCTCGAGTCTTGGACGAGACGGCGAAAGATTTGCTCGTTTAGAAACGATCATTATTTTCACGGAACGAGGATTGAACGTAAATATTTGATACATAATCTAGATGGAAAATTTCTTTTTTATTTATTTATTGTTTTTTATTTTTCTTTTTTCTTCTTTCTTTGTCGTCAGATCCGACACGATACGTTGTAATTTATTCTGTAAATAGGCCGACATAATAATTAACGTTTAGAAGGCTTTGTTACTCGAATGAATTTGTAAGTAATACATATATAATCTGTGAAATCGAACGATCGTTATTCGAGACCCTCGAAAAATAAATACGTGTACGTATATATATATATAAATATATATAATAATAATGATGACGGTGACGATGATGATGATAATAATAATAATAATAATAATAATAATAATATATTTATCGATAGAAGCTTGCCTTGCGAGGTCAGATCCAGGACTCCTCTCTCTATATATCTTTTCTTCGGAATAATATCTCGCGGTCATTGCTTAAATATGACGTAATTCCACGGCATATATCGTACGCGGAGGTCGAGTGTATATTTCAGGCTCTGACACACCTCAGGACATGTTTATATTTGCCTCTCGCTCTCGCGCATTAAGTTTCTATAGCGTCATAGCTCTATGTTTCTCCCACCCTCGTGTGAAGATATCGGTGGCAACTATAGTCGGTGACTTAAGCTAAACGGGCCGATGGGTTCGCAACTGTCATAACGAAGACAAAATGCTTGGTATCGTAGTACATTCCGACAGTGGAATCCGTTAAAGCGTCTTTAAACGACCTCTCATCGATTTTCGTGCGGCGAGAGTAACAATTTTTCTATCGAGGAGCATAATAATTTATTTGTTAATCGTTAAATCCGGTAAGTCTATACCAAATCCGTGTGTAATTGTAGAGAACGCAACTTTAGCTAATGTAAATATACCTCTATATGTTTACAAAAAAAAAAAAAAAAAAAAAAGAAAAAGAAACAGAAAAAAAAAAAACGAATTGTACTTTCGCCCTGTGAATGATTTTTACACGTTTTTTTCATTTTTCATTTTTCATTTTTTTTTTTTTTCTTTTACGCCACGACTTCTTCACTTTTATAATCGTCCGTCATCGATAAGAGAAGATCTATTTTATATGTCCATGCGTTCGTTCGCGTACGTTATCGTAATACGGTTCGTGTATAATTCAACGAAAATAATAATCGAATGGTCTTACATATCGTACGCTATACGCGTAATTCCCTCTACGTAAGTCCGAGCAATAGATTTTGCAATGATCTTAAGAAAATTAATATTTCGAGTGCTTGGAGTGAGTCATTTTTTGGCTCCTATAACGTGGACGATGAATATCCGCTTATCCTCTTTTAATTCTGCGTCATTGAATATAATATTCATTTCGTCGGAATTAAAATAATATTCGTTTCAGTATAAATAAAATTTTCGATTCGTCATCATGGGTAAAACAAAGTCGTCCGAAATAGAGGAGGGATCATCAATGGGTTTCAAGGATAAACAGAAGGCATTGGATACGTTGAAGTATCTCGATGGCCGTGACATTAGTTATCAGTATCACGTAATAACGAGCTTCGTAAGTCGTGTTAAAAGGACATTGCAAATAACGAAGGACGATGACAAACTATCGAATTTGCGGGACGCCATGAAGGTTTTCGAGGATTGGTTGACCGATTACAAGGTGAACAATCGTGGAAGGGAAAATCTTGCGTACTTGCCGATCGAGACGATCAAGGCGTATAGATCGCTCGCCAAGAGATACGATCTGATCGATGACGATTTTTACGCGTAAGTTTTTTTCATTTTTTTTTTTTCTTATTAATCTGTCCAAAGTGAACAAAATAACGTACGATATATATATATATATATATATATATATATATATGTATGTATGTATGTATATATATGTGTGTGTATATGTATATATATATATATATATATATATATATATATATATATATATATATATGTATGTATGTATGTATGTATATATATGTGTGTGTATATGTATATATATATATATACATATGTATATATATATATATGTATGTATGTATGTATATATATGTGTGTGTATATGTATATATATATATACATATGTATATATATATATATGTATGTATGTATGTATATATATGTGTGTGTATATGTATGTATATATATATATATATATATATCTTCGTTTGTTGTGAACTTTTCGTTTCGTATCGTTTCGTAGAGCATACAAAAGGGAAAAGGGAGATTACAAAAGTTTACGTAATTCGAAGTTAGAAAGTAACGGTTTGACGTGGGACGTAGAGAGGAATCGTAGGTTGAAGGATATCGTAGCCAATATCAAGGAAAGGAATATACAATGGTACGAGACGGATGTCGGTGATTTTAGAGGGCTTCCAACGAAGGAACACGTTCGATGCATCATGCTTGGATACAGTCCGGATCCTACGAAGTTGAAGAAATTGATGGGAGAAGTTGCATCGAAAATCGGTGTTGTGGACGACGTCGATATGGAAGTTGAGGTAAAAGAAGGAGAAGAAGAGGAAGAGGAAGAAGAAGAAGATGATGAAGAAAAAAGGACGAAGAGGACGAAGAAGAGAAGCCACGAGAGAAACGAGTCGAGCAGCGAAAGCGAAGCGAGCGAGCCCGATAGAAAAGTTGCAAAGTTGTCGTCGTCGTCCACCACCACCGACGTGATCGGTGAGAAGAAGGTAGACGAGGGTGGTCTTAGTTTCAAGGATAAGGAAAGGGCTTTGCAGAGTATAAAATCGCTCGAAGGCCGTGACTTGAGTTATCAGTATCATGCCATTGTCGGTTTGGTAAGGAGGGCCGAAAGGGTTATCGAGTGTACGAAGGATAAGAAAAAGATCGAGAATATGAAGGAGGCCGTACGAGTTTACGAGGATTGGATTACCGATTATAAAGTTAACGGCAGATCGAAGGATAATTTTGATTATTTGTCGATCGACGTTATTCGCTCTTACGAGCCATTGGCCGAGAGATACGGAATCGAGGATAAAGGGATTTTGACGTAAGTCCGCGTTTATTAATCGTTCTTACGCGATGAAAATTTTGCGAATTTAATTGCAATCTTTCTTCGTTAAACTTTTTTCAATTTTTTTTTCTCTTTTTTTTTTTTTTCTTTTCTCGCGAAAATAGGGCCTACGAGGGGGTGGACGGAGATTATAAGAAATTGAGGACGGTACAGGTCCCGGAATCCGATTTGACCTGGGACAGAAAGAGGAACAAAATTCTTCGCGAACTTATCGATCGTATGAAAGAGGACGACGAGGTTTCCTGGTACGAGACAGACGGCGATCTTCGTAGTTTACCGAGTAAAGAACATGCCCGTTGTATCATGTGGGCTTACAGTCCCGATCCAACGAAATTGAAGAAGCTCGTGCCCTTAGTTAAAGAGAAATTAACGTCTGCGGTTTGATCTACTCTAACTAATTTATATATCTATTATCGCATCCAATTGGTTATCGTATTGAAGCTTCCATTAGATACTAAATCTTTTTGATCTAAAGTCAAATAATTTTTCAATTAGTTGTATGTATATATAGTATATATATATATATATACACATATACATGTATGTGTGTATAACTAATGAAAAAAAAAAAAAAAAAAAAGAAAAAATTATTTCCTCTTATTTGCAGGTCAAATATTTTACGCAATTAACCCGTAATCAAAGTCTGTAATGTTTATAAAAGAAAATATAATATTAAAAAAAGAAAAAAAAAAAAGAAAAAACGCATCTCTCTAAACAATAACAACGACGTTATCGTCTATATCTTTCGAACTTTTCCCCGAGGAATTCGAAAGTCCCGCCCGTCGTTGAATAGGCAGCGCCATCTGGTCGTTATCGATGAGCGCGCGCGATATGTAGAAATCAAGATGGCGCTAGCCGTAGCGTTGGTTTTTTTCGAGCGGCGAGCTCAATCGATAGTTTTTATTGCTGTCGCTGACTCGCGAGAGGGAGGGTGAGCCTCGAGTACGGTTTTGAGGTTAGGGTTAGTGACTCGGTGACACTGGAAACGATATAACCGGTGTGGGTAGCGGTGGATTTTTCACTTGCTCGCGCGAATCGAAGAAGTCTCGCGAGAGGAGAATAGAGAGAAAGAAGAATTCCAAACATTTTCGTCATTCTTCCTATCTATCGCATTTCAAAGTCCCACGTTCGTGGAAAACTGGTTATTTTCATTGGATTTTTCTGCATTGTAGGAAGGGGGAAAATAAAAACACACGGGCGAAAGAAAAAGTAAAGGAGAGAAAAAATACTCGAGTGACCGAGAGAAGAGAGAGAAGAGAGAGAGAGGGAAAAAGAGAAAGAGAGAGAGAGAGAGAGATAGAAAAGAAGAAGAAGAAGAAGAAGAAGAAGAAGTAAAAAGAGAAAGATACTAAGAAGGAGAGATTAAACACATAGTGGAAGAAAGAGTATTGGAATAAGATAGAAAAGCGAGATTGGACTCCCTCGAATTTTCTACCCTTCTCCCTTTTTTAGATGTAGCAAGAATACGACGCGTTCGAGGGAGTGATATAGAAAGAAAGAAAGAGATAAAATATCACCGTCTAAGAATAACTTCTTGTGCTTCTCTCTCTCTCTCTCTCTCTCTTTATCTCTCTCTCTCTCTCTCTCTCGTAAGAGGAAGAAAGAGAAGAAGAAGAAGAAGAAGAAGAAAAAGAAAAAAGAAATTCTCTTCGACTTCGTATCAACGTAGTAAATACGAATCCGCGCCTTTTTAGAAAGGTAAAAAAAAAGTAAAAAAAGAAAGAAAGAAAAAGACGATCGTGGAGTAATAATCGTTTAATCGGACGTTCGATTGGACTCGATTATCGATACGAAGACGACGACGAGGACGACCAACGAGGAGGAGAGAAAAGATTTCTTTTTTTTTTTTTTTTCGTGAGCAAACAAAGCGGGAGAGAAAGATAGAGATAGAAAAAAAAAGAAATAAAAAACCAGGAAGAGGAGAAGAAGAAAAAGAAGAAAATAAGGAAGGAAAAAAGAGAGAGAGAGAGAGAGAGAAGAGAGATCGTAAGATCAATCAATTAATTAATTAATTCATTAATTCATTAATTAAGAAAGAAAGAAAGAGGAAGGGGAAAGGTAGGAAGGATAACGATTGGAACGCTTTTGCGTGATCGATTTCGATTAAATGATCAGCGGGAAATAACGAATAACTCGAACGCGAGGAGTGTTTTATCGTCAAAAGAGTTCGATTCGATATACGTTCGATAATCGAGCCGTTAAAAAACGGATGAGGCGTAAAAGGGACGACGACGACGTTTGTTGTCGGGGCCGAGAGGGAATCGGCGACGGCAACGACGGCAACGAGGACGATGCTTGGTTGTAATAATCGCGATGGCTAGCCTCTCGGTAGGAGGGAGGAGGGAGGAGGAGGTATAAGGATGTCGCAAACCGCGGATGCTGAGAGCGAGGCGGGCTCCATCTGCGACGAGGAACGCGTTAGGAAACTTTTCCAAGCATGCGACGGCGACGGAGATGGTTTTATCGACAGGTTGGTACAATAATATCATAAAATCATCATTATAATATTCATTCCCAATATCCTAATTTTAATCGTAATCGTAATCACAATTCGTAATCACAATTCGTAATCGTAATAGCGATCGCAATTAGAAATCATAATTCGTAATCGTAATTGCGATCGCAATTAATAATCATAATTCGTAATCATGATTGTAATCATTATTCGTAATCATAATTCTAATCATAATTCGTAATCGTAATTGCGATCGCAATTAGTAATCATAATTCGTAATCATAATTCTAATCATTATTCGTAATCGTAATCATATAATCATAACTGTGATCGTAACTGTGATCTAAATTGTGATCGTCGTCGTCATTGTTTTCTTTTTCCGGTTCTTGACATTAGAAAAAAAAAATAAATAAAGAAAAAGAGAAAGGAAAAGTGATGTCTTTGAAGGTTAGTCGTCCGTAACCCGTCTGTCGGATCGTTTTTGTCATCCTTCGATATTCCCCTGTGTTTAAATAAACCCCGTTCACGTGACTTTCGATTTCGTTAAAATCATTTTTTATATGTCCTTCCTACAACGATTGTTTTATAAACAATTTTTTTACTTCGATACAGAGAGAGACAGAGAGAAAGAGAGAGAGAAAGAGAAGGAATAATTTATATCGAAAGATATATATATATATATTTCGATGTAATAAAAAAGTAAAGAGAGATAGAGAAGGAATAATTCGTATCGAAAGAAGTGTATTTTTCGATGTAGTAAAAAGAAAAGGTAAGAAGAGAGAAAAAGAGATAGAGGTAGCGAGGGAGGGAATTGAGAACGTTCAGTCGATGAAACGTCAATTAGGAGAGGAGAAAAAGCGAGCGGCAAAAAGAAAGTTTGAATTAACGACGCGCGTCCGTCGGAAGAGAAATGGCGTAATGGCCATTTGAAATCTTTGCCTTTGCCTTTGCCTTTGTCGTCCTCTCTCTCTCTCTCTCTCTCTCTCTCTCTCTCTGTGAACGACGAGAGGAAGAGGAAGATGGGGTGGGGGTAGTAACGACGAAAAAAAGAGAGAAGGAAAAAAAAAAAGAAAAGAGAAAGAAAAAAGGAAAAAGAGAGACAAAAAGCAAGAGAGAGAAAGAGAGAGAGAGAGAGAGAGAGAGAGAGAGAGAAAAAGAAAAACGAAACGGAATCCTTTGTAAGCCCTTTATTCTGTGTCCCGTTGTCCGTGGCGTGACTATGAAAAATTTCCATTCGCTATTCATTAAAACTTGCGCCACTCGAAGATACACTCCCTTGGGGGTTGGGGGTTGGACGGGTGGTAGAGATTGGAGGGTGGCGGGTAAAGGGCGACGGAAAACGGGGACGAAGAGGCTAAAGGGAAAGAGAAAGATTTGGAAGAGTAAGAAGAGGAGGATGTCGAAGAGAAAAGAGAGAATAGATAATCGAGGAATTCGCGGATTTGTCAAAAAAAAAAAAAAAAAAGAAAGAAAAGAAAAGAAAGAAAGAAATGAAAATTGTATCGCGATTTTTCATTTCCCACGATAATTCCGCGGCATTACTCCGTTTAAACGTTGCAGTCGTTATTGTTATTGTTATTGTGGTTTTTGTTGTCGTTGTTGTCGTTGTTGGCGTTAGTAAAAACCTGACGCATACGTTCTTTGCGCGTTCCTTTCGATTATTACCTTCAATTAATCGGACGATTTCATAAATCCGTAAGTTCGTTGGTGATACGTTCTCGTAACGTTCTTCTCGTACACGTTCTTTCAAGTAACTCGCCTCGAATGAAAAAACCTGTGGCTAACCCAACCACATCCCATCCCTCTCACTACGTATACTTTTTTTGTCTTTTCATTTTACTTTATTTTTTTTTTTATTTTTTTTTTTATTTTTCCCGCTCCTTTTCTCGCAATCATTTTCTTCCATATCATTTTCTCTTTCTCTCTCTTTCTATCTCTCTATATATATATCCGTCTCTCTCTCTCTCTCTCTCTCTCTCTCTCTTTCTGCGTGTATACCCTTCTATATCTTACTTACCTTACCGTTTGATTTAACGCAACTAACACGCAATAGATGCGCATGTACGAACTCGGCGAATGGCAACGGCAACGGCGATGAATAAACCGGAAAGATAATGGCGAATGTAATGTTTTTAGATTTTAACGTACGAAGGAAGAAATAGTTTCGCGTATCTCGAACGAAAACCTCGTCTGCTAACGCGATATCTCTTCCACGTACCTTTCTCAACCTCTCTTTCTCTCTATTTTTCTCTTTTTACTTATCCTCTTTTTTTCTTTTTTTTTTTTTTTTTTTATTGTTCAATGCACGAAACACGTTTTCGCTCGTTTACAAATTTATACCGTTCGGCTTAGCCTACCCTATAAACCGAAACGAGTGGTACAGCGCCGCTCTTTCCGAGTCGTCCCATAAATCACGATGCAAATTTATCGATGAGGGGAAGTATATTCGTGTGCTTTAGCATCCTCCCTCCTCCTCCTCCTCCTCCTCCTCCTCCTCCTCCTACTTCATTCAGGAAGAGGAAGCTGAACGTTAAAGAGGATTGTTCGCGCGTGTACGAAGATGAAAAGAGCGCGTATGTACGACGATCCCTTCGTAACATCCGTTTTTACCCCCGTTTCTCTCTTTTCGCGCCTTTAATTACGAACATATAAATATATATGTATGTATGTATGTATGTATGTATTTATGTATTTATGTACTCGTGTCTTCGAATATATAAAAAGCTCGGTACGAGCGTAAAACCCGCCGATATAAATAATCGCTCTTATCGACGCGTTAATGCGTATTGTCTGGTACGCGCGTAATTTTAAACGACGCGAACCATCTTCCATCCGTCTCTCTCTCTCTCTCTCTCTCTCTCTCACTCTCTCTTTTTTTGCTTTTGCATCTTTTTTTTTGTCGTCGTCGTCGTCGTCGTCGTTGTTTTTCCTGTTTTCTATTTTTTTTCTCTCTCCTCTCTTTTCCTTTTCCACTTTTCCTTTCATTCTTTTTTCTCTCTCTCTCTCTCTCTCTCTCTCTCTCTTCGTTTCTCTACTCCTTCAAACGAGTATCTTTTAATTACGAATCTCTCTCTCGCTCTCTCTCTCTCTCTCTCTCTCTCTCTCTCTCTCTCTCTCTCTCTCTCTCTCTCTCTCTCTCTCTCTCTCTCTCTCTCTCTGGATGGATGTTCGCAAGCTTGATGTTTACTTCAAGCCCGAAAGGCAAAGTAGTCGAGCTTAATGGACTTTTCACGCTTGATTTGGCGGTCCGCATTCGAAATTATTCGAATGCAATGACGCGATAGGTAGTAGTCCAACGAGGAAAAGAGAGAGAGAGAGAGAGAGAGAGAGAGAGAGAGAGAGAGAGAAGGAGAAAGGAAAAAAGAAAAAAAGGAGGAGAGACGTTCCAGGGGTTTCTCGATCAACCCCCTCTCCACCCTCTCGCCCTTCTTTGACGATAGAAGGGTTGGATAAGAAAGGAGAGGGGAAATTTACCGGACGGGTTAAGAAGTTCTCTGTGCTAAAAGAGAGAGAGAGAGAGAGAGAGAGAGAGAGAGATAGAGAAAAATAAGAGTAAATAGAGAATGGAGGGAGGGTAGGAGAGAAGAAAACAATGGGGGGAAAAGAAAAAGAGAAATACGTAAGTAAAAAATAATAAAAAGAAAGGTAAAGAAAGATCTCTCTCTCTCTCACTCTCTCTCACTCTCTCTCTCTCTCTCTCTCTCTCTCTCTCTCTCTCTCTCTCTCC
>OU426997.1:8786270-8788770 GCA_911387935.1 Dolichovespula saxonica | reverse complement strand
TAAATAAAATGATACGATAATATTAAATCAAACTTCCTCATTTATCATTCGTCAAAATGAAATCGTCGAAACGTTCGTAAATATCGTCATAAAAAAAAAAAAAAAAACCACGCGATCTCTCGATTCACGTTACAAGTGATGTCCGGCCCGTAACGTAAAACAAGTTCTCGATGTTTCAAAGCTTATCTCGTAAAAGATCTCTAATAGATCGATATGGATTTACTGTCGATGAACGAGGCAACGTGCGGATGTTGAGTGCCGATGGGGCTACGTAACGAAATGTTTGACGTCTCTTCTCGGTCGATTAAAAATTCACGAAAGATCGAATTTAAAGCGTAAGAACGAAAAAGCGGAAATAGAACGTCTTAATTGACGTTTCGTAATTATGTTAGGCGAGATTCGATGGAAGAATGTACTCGAAGAAAAGGATGGATTTGCGTCGACTTCGACGTCGATGCGTCGTTGGACTCGTTCGGTTGGCGGGGTAGAGGGGTAGGGGGTGGGGGGTGGGGGAGGCATTGGGAAGAAGACACGGATGGATTTTATATATTCATGAGCGTAGGTCGAGACGCCGGCGGTTCGTTGGCTGGCATTATTGAATTTGTAATCAATGTCTCAAAAAGGTTGGATGACGATCATCTCTTCTTACTCGCCACGTAGGAGAAAGCGCGTTGCCATTTAACGGGTTTTAACTCTCTTGGACGAAGATATAAGAATTATAGATCTTTAGAGTTGCGTCTGGGTTCAGAGTTAGTTAGTTAGTTCGTTCGTTCGTTCGTTTATCGATTGTTTCTGGATCGATAACGGTGCTGGGTACGAACCAACGATAGGAACGGTTACTTTGTACGAAAGGGCGGTTCAAAATGAGTCGCGAGAAAAAGTGATTTAATGGGGTTGGCGAGGGTAGGGACGGAGGGAGGGTAGAGGGTGGAAGAACCCCTTGGCTCGACGGTTTAAAAAAAAAAAAAAAAGAAAAGAAATTTCTTCTCGCCGAAGGAAGGCACGTTGAGAGTAGTCTGGATCTAACCCTGTACTTATTCTGTTCTTTTTTCTTTTCTTTTCTCTCTCTCTCTCTCTCTCTCCTTTTATTTTTCGTTCACTTTTTGTTTTACCTTTACGCCGGGCTACCTCTCGGGTTAATATTAGATCGTCCATTTACAAAAGAGCAGGAAATTGACCACTTTGGCGTAACGCCGTGTGTGTACGGGTGGATTCTTTTAGCGGGAGCTTTTCGATCGTTCGAAAAAATAAAAATAAAATAAAAAAAAAAAAATAAAAAATAAAAAACAGAAATCACCGCACCGCGTTTAATACCTCCATTAATCGTCCACTAATCTAGTCTTTTCGTTGTCGACTTATATGTTACGCATATATGCGTCCGCACACGCGCACTCGTTCGAAGCATGACGCGAATCCGTTTATGAGCGAGGAGAAACGTCGTCGTAAAGTGAAAAGAGAAAAAGTAAAAGTAAGAAAAAAAAAAAAGAATAAAGAAAAGAAAATATTATAAAACACGGTCCTTCTTATCGTGACGAGACCCTTAAAGGGCCCTTCTTTTTACTCGATATGATCGAAACTTCTTCGAAATTGATTGTAGTCGTTCGTCGCGCTACGACGGTTTCTTCGTAAATTCGATCGGAAACGTTACGATTATACGTACGATTTTTTTTTTCTTTTTTCTTTTTTTTTTTTTTCAGGAACTGTTTCGGGAAGACATGAGAGTTGGGAATTCGATAGCGGCGCTCGTGATCTCTCGCCGGAGCCTCACACGCTTCAAAAGCTCGTCGAGGCTGCCGCTGGTGGATCTGGAAATATGTTGGACCTCGCTAACAAGGTAAAAATAAAATCGAATTATTATAGAAATCGAAAGAAGAGACGAGAAGATACGAGACGAGAAGAGAAAAGAAAATCAAATCAAATCAAATAAGATAAAAGAGACTTAACGAGAATAGGATACCTTGCTTCACTTTTTTTTTCTTTTTTTTTTTTTTTTTCTTTTTGCAAGACGTACATGAACGGTCACACAGTATACAAGAAATATTATTCTGCTGGCTCGGTCGATTCTCTTATCGAAGGACGATCGTTATCGTCTTTCTTTCTCTTTCTTTCTCTCTCTCTCTCTCTCTCTCTCTCTCTCTTTCTTTCTCTATTCGTTCGTTTTATCGCATCCACAAGTGGAAACATTCCTTTCGGTATGGAGATATAATGAAAGACAAATAAATGCAACTGCAGCAACGCTGCAGCGTTTCTCGTTGCCGGCAACCTGCTCGCTGCTGCTGTTGCTGCTGTTTCTGTCGTTGCTTCTCGTGAAGCGTGTTCGTTTCACTTTCCGCGTATTGCCATAGACCATCGATTAAATCCTTCTGAACATATACATACATACATGTGTGTGTGTGTGTGTGTGTGTGTGTGTGTGTGTGTTATATATTCGATTTTTCTCTTCGTTGCGCATCAACGTCGTTCTACGCTTCTTCCTTATTTCTTTTCTTTTATTTTTTCT
>OU426997.1:8753770-8778770 GCA_911387935.1 Dolichovespula saxonica | reverse complement strand
CAACGGTAATATAACTTTTGTTCGTTCCAACAGAGCCCTGTCAAATAATTTTGTTACTAACGTATACGAACTGAACGTACGAATTAAAAGAGCGTACGAACGCGACGAAATAATCAATGCGAGAAAAAAAGAGAGATAAGGAGGAAGGAAAGAAAAAGAGAGAGAAAGAGAGAGAGAAATGAAGAATAAAAATAGAAATAAAAAAAAAAATGAAAGTAGAAAACAACAAATCGGTACGATGCTCTAATGTCCGTTCGTCGATTACACATCGATAAATTCGATTTCCATTCACGGCATTGCAGCACAGCTGCAAGGATTTTACCTCTACCAACTACATCTCTCTCTCTCTCTCTCTCTCTCTCTCTCTCGAACGCACGTGCAATTTTCCTATATTTCAACGTTTCATCGATTTCTTCGAATTCACCTTTATAAGGAATAATCATTTCCCATTAATTTATTATCATCATCATCATCATTATTATTTTTTTTTTTTATTATTATTTTTATTATTATCATTATTTTTATTATTATTATTATTATTAACATTATCTTCATCATTATTATTATTATTTTTATTATTATCATTATTATCATCATCATTATTATTATTTTTTTTTATTATTATTATTATTATTATTATTATTATTATTATTATTATTATTGTTATGTAAACACGCGCGATAAATTATACGATACATCAAAAGGTATTTACTCCAACTTGGTAATTCCCTTATGGAAAACGATGTCGCCTTAAGGAAAAGTCCGGAAATGCTTTTTTTTTTTTTTCTACCCTTAACTCGAAGTCTTTATACCGAAGAAGTTTTACGTCTCGCCACCGACGACGACGACGACGAATCGGGAGAGAGCAACTTCGCTCGATGTAATATCGATTCTCGGGCTCGCTCGGTTAACGCGCGCTCTTCCTTTTTAAGAATCGAGAGAGAAATTGGACGTGTCGTTTAGGTTCTACCAAAGAGTTGGGAAAGTTTATCCTTTCTCTCTCTCTCTCTCTCTCTCTCTCTCTCTCTCTCTCTTTCAATCTTTTATCTATCTCTATTAGCGATCATTCTCGAACGTGAATTTCAAATATGTATGATATAAGTATCTATCTCTATTTGCGTTATTCGTCTACGTGTGTATCTCTATATGTGTGTATATGTATGCGTGTGTGTGTGTGTGTGTGTGTGTGCGTGCGTGTGCGTGTGTTTGTATACTAATATATACTAATAAGCATTTAAATATTTTCGCATATTGTTTTTTTTTTTTTTTTTTTTTTTTTATATTTGGTTTACAATCCGTTAGGCTCGCTCTAAATATTACGAAAGAAAGCCGAGTTTATTCGTCTTATGCATATGTGATTGCTAGAAAGTTTATATGTATCTATCTATCTCTCTCTCTTTATCTCTCTCTATCTATCTTCGTCCTTTACCATTTAAACGGGAGCATATGAGAAAACGTTTATTTCTAAGCGAAACGCGATCATAAAACGCGTCGTTGGAGTTTAACCTGGCGACGTCGCGAACGGTTTACGGTGAAACCTAAGTTCTGAAACGTAGGAAGTTATAAAGTATAATAACGAGGAGATAATATTCGTTGAAATTGCCTTGGGGGAGGAGAGGGAGGGAGGAGGAGGAGGAAGAGAAGGAGAAGGAAAGAAAGAAATTTCCATTTCGTTCGTAAGAATTCTGTTCTCGATTGCTTTCGATCGACTATAAACGAAATTATGTACGTGTATATAATCTCTCTCTCTCTCTTTCTCTCTCTTTCTATCAAGAGAACAAATTACATATACATCATCCATGTACATACTTTTGCCTATTTATCGAATTTCGATCGGGCTAATATTTATTCTTAATTGAGTTTATCGTCTTAATTCTAATATAAATTTTCAAAATCTATATTTTATTCTGGTTATATCAAATTTATTACAAGAATCTTTGATGTTTCTCGTTCATATATATATGTATGTATGTATGTATGTATGTATGTATGTATGTATGTATGTATGTATGTATAAACGAGATAATATTTTCGAGTATACACCCAATGTATGTACCCGGGTAAAAATCGAAGATGTATTATGTCTTCGATCAAATACATAATCGATCAAACGTTGACCCCGTGTCAACCGACAGATTACTTTCTCGAACCTTCCGACGAAGGGAAAGTAGTGATCGCCAAAAAAAATTTAGGAAGGTTGAAAAAAAAAGAGAGAGAGAGGAAAAAAAAGATTTACGAACGGCGACGTTCACGTCCAAGGGACTACTCGGCAATTAGCGAGAGAGAGAGAGAGAGAGAGTCTCGACCCTCGTCTCGTTGTAATTACTCGACACGTTCGCAACCAAAATGCATTCATTTGCCACATTTTTCTCTTTTCTTTTCTGTTTTTTTTTTTTTTTTGTTCGTACACATCGCAACTTTATTTTGCCGATATAAACGTCCGTGAAAATGTCGTTCGTTTGTCGAACGATAATCCCTTTATTATTGTATTTATTTACTTATTTATTTATTTATTTTTCTTTCATCGTTAATTCTTCCTCTTCTTTCTTTCTCCCTTTGTCTTCCCTCTCCTTTTTTTTTTTTATTAATCTAATCGCTATCTAAACTCGCAGAGAAATTGAGTTTTCATTAGAGTCCCGTTAACAATCACGACGACGATCTCTCTTCGAGTCGCGAGATTCTTAAGGACGAAAATAAACATAACGGATAGCCAGCCGCTTTTACGGTCGAACGTGATAAGATTCTCTCTCCTTCCGTGGAATCTCGTTAAAGGTATGTGTGTGTGTGTGTGTGTACGCGCGCGAGCGCGTACGTGTAAGAGAGAGAGAGAGAAGAAAACTTTAAAACTAAATAGATCCTTATCGAAGTTGAAGAAACGTAATTCCCGACTTTTAACGTTAGTCGAGTT
The DNA here is from genome assembly GCA_911387935.1 of Dolichovespula saxonica. Taxonomy (NCBI): domain Eukaryota; kingdom Metazoa; phylum Arthropoda; class Insecta; order Hymenoptera; family Vespidae; genus Dolichovespula; species Dolichovespula saxonica. Next base: position 8,775,862 of record OU426997.1, on the reverse strand, counting down.
TCGAATTTTAATTCTTAGTTGAATTCGCATCACGTAAAGGGTAAACGAACTATTATCGTTTGAAACTATGGGAAAGGCTTTAAGGGCTCCGTGTTATTTTTGTGTTCGTTTAAAATTGCAGAAAAATTAAAAACGAAAAGAATAAAAAGAATAAAGAAAAGAGTAGAGATGAATGGCAAACGGCCATAGTGGTAGTTAGTAGTAGTAGTAGTTAGTACCTTTATATACGTTTATTTTCGTAAGGCCTTACGTACTTTACTTAAACGTAAATTATACTCCTTCTAGAAAAATATCGCCAATTGTTTTCGATTCTAAAATGAGCTGGCTTGCTTGCTTGCTTGCCTGCTTGCTTGCTGGCTGGTTGGCTGGCTCGCTCGCTGGCAAACTCGCATATAGTTACGTTTTATACGTACGCATATTTGTGTATACACACACACACACACGCATATATACGTTTATATATATATATATATAGTAAAACGAGTGCGATAGCAAAAGAGGGCACTTGTAACTACTCGTATGGTGCTTCTTACAAGTACCGAACTTCTATAATTGGCGGTGGCTCCGTTTACAGCGGACGGACTTCTCTCTATCTATCTCTCTCTATCTCTCTCTCTCTCTCTCATAAATTCACACACTAGTACGTACTTCTACTTTAGCAACATTTGCCGAGCGTTTACGACGCCTCGAGTAATTAACTCGTTTAATTAAAGCACCGACCGACCGAACTCGTACCGATACTGAATTCCATTGGCAATAATGCCCGGCGTAAACTTGTGATCGCATACCGATCAATCACTTTTTTATTTATCATTCTTTTTTTTTTTTTTTTTACCTTTAAAAAGAAAACTACAAGAACGAGAAATAGAGAAAAGAGTACAAAAAAAAAAAAAACAAATCGAGTAAGACATATCGCGTTGTGATATTAATAACGTATATGCGTCGTGTCGCATTTGATCGTTTCGATTCATCCGTTATATATTCTTCTTCTCGAGAAAAAGAAAACAAACAAACGAAAGAAGAAAAAAAAAAAGAAAAAGAAAAAAAGAAAAGAGAGAGAAAATACAAAGGAAAGAGACCACCGTCCAAACGAAATTCCATAGATTTATGGTATGTGTATTCGTAACGCGCCAATGTAAATAAATATACATCGGCGTATTATTATTAAGAAGCGATAAGGATTCTTTTTTTTTGGGGGGAGGGGAGGGTTACGTTATATACATATACGCATAACGTACGAGCTCGCGAACGCTTATATACGCCCGAGAAGACAGACAGTCGCGCTATTTTCGTGTCTCGTTATGCTTTGTATGGCGTTTTACGTGTGTATGCAAGTACGTACGTCGAAAGGTGTACGTACATATGTACGTATTTATGTACGTATATTTGTATGTATGTGTATGTATGTATGTATGTATGTATGTGTGGTATGTATGTATTTATGTATGTGTGTATGTAAAGGGTAATGAGAGAGACCGGTTAAAAAGACGTTTCTAAGATCGAGACGTAGTCGAACAAGACCGAAAGAACCGAGGCAAAACTGACACGTCTATGTAAGTACGTCGGTTGGTTGGTTGGTTGGTTGGTTGGTTGGTTGGTTGGTTGGTTCTCTGGTTGGTTGGAAGGGAAGGGAAGGGAAGGTAAGAAGTAAGAGAAGGGCCGCGGGAGCAGCAGCACACGTTGGAATTCTCGCATGAGTTAAATTACGAGGATCGTCGGTGAGCCCGCGGGTGTTGATGAAGCAATTCCCTCGGTGTGTCGGCCATTATCGGAGGATAAACAATTACGCGTGCCTTTTGTACCTTTTTTTTTTTTATTTTTTTTTTTTTTTTTTTTTTTTTTTTTTTAGGTATAGCAGGGATGATGGGTGCGTCGTCGTCGTGGCAGGAATGCTAATACACACATATACGTATGCACACAGTAAAACGCGCGTGCGCGCACGCGCGCTCTTCTTGTACCGTGCACGTGCGCTCGATTTCTTGGAGAAGGAGGAGGGGGAGGGGGAGGGAGGGGGAGAGATGGATAGATAGATATATAAAGACAAAGAGAGAGAGAGAGAGAGAGAGAGAGAGAGAAGGGGAATGGTACTTAAGCTCCTGCAAACGTGCTCGAAGCACGATGGACCCTTTTTCTTTTTTCTTGTTTCTTTTTTATTTTTTCTTTCTTTTTTTTTTTTTCATTAGGGCCAAAGATAGGAGAGGGCAACCTTCCGATGTTATTACAGCTCTCTTTCTCTCTTTCTCTTTTTCTCTTTCTCTGTCTCTCTTTCCTCTTAAACAACGATCTTGTTCTCGCTCGAAAAAATATATTGAGTGTTTCGTTTAAGGAATAAAAAAAAAAAAAAAGAAAAAGAAAGAAAGATCTGTGTTCGTTCGTACGTGTACGTTTATATTCGTTAAATAGGTACGATCCATATTCGTTTTTCTCTTTCTTTCTTTTCCTACTTCTTTATTCTTTCTTTCTTTCTTTCTTTCTTTCTTTCTTTCTTTCTTTCTTCCTTCTCGTTTAGGGTATTATAGATCTCTTTGTATGTATATAAATATATATATTTTTTTTTTTTGTTAAATGTTACAATTTGTAACGTCGAGGTAATATCTTCATTTTATAATAGTAATCGAATTATTTCCCCTCCTTTAGGCGAATTCAATCCATCCGAATTTAAGGCTCCTCCTCGTTTAGTTGAAACATGAAAAAAAAACGGTGTATCCATTGAGAACGCTAACGAACGTATCGCGAGAGAACGTCAGAGAGAAAAAGAGAGAGAGAGAGAGAGCAACGGAATTGCGAAACCAAGGGAAAGAGAGAGAGAGAGAGAGAGAGAGAAAAAGAGAGAAAAAAGAGAGAGAGAGAGAGAGAGAGAGAGAGAAGAATCTCGCGAGACCGCAGCCAACAGCGAGCTGGCCACTAACGAAGGGTTAACGAGCAGCTCTGTACGACGTTCTTCTGAGCGAGCAGCTCGTTAAACGCTTCGAAAATCTAGAAATTTTCAAACCTTCGAATCAACCCCTCTCTTTTTTTTTTCTTTCTCTCTCTCTCTCTCTCTCTCTTTTTTTCGCACACGTACGCAAATGCATCTCCAGAGCGTTAAAGCCGCGCCCACTGCCAACTCTACCACTACTATTTTACTGCTGCTGCTTTTTTTAATAATCGCGAAAGCTTCCCGTTTCGTCGTCTTACTCCCTCGAGCGTGACGTAAAAAGCTTTTTTTATTTTTTATTTTTTTTTCTTTCTTTTTTTCTTTTTTTTTTGCGTCCGGATATATACGTCTCGATCAAACGGAGATAACTGAACTAACTACTCTCCGTCGTTTAATAAAACCCTAATCCTAATGCGATTTCTCCATTACGGTGAAACCTTTTCTATTCGACGGTAATTTTCGTCGAACTAACGACGGGACGAACGAAATAAATATTGCGTGCCTATTCTTTTTTTGTTTTTTGTTTTTGTTTTTGTTTTTTAAAGGTAATCCGCGTCAACGTTGCGTCGTAAATAAATTCAATAGATTACGAATGGATGGACGATCGTGAAGTAACGAAGGAACAAATAAAAAGTATTAGAATAAAATAAATAAATAAAAAAATAAAAATAAAAATAAAAATTGTCATTTTCCTTTACGACGAGTAACGAAGCGGAGTCGAAGGAAGGTTCAACGGAGCAAAATAATTACGAGTAATCGAGGGGGGCAGAGGGTAGGGGAAGGGTTAGAAGAAAATACAAACAAACAAAAAATACGTACGAGTACGAGGACGTTCGAATTCATCGATTTTATTATCAACGTTAACGAATTGTCTCGATTCGTTATATCGTTAAATTGTAAAATAGTAAAATAGTAAAATTCGTTAAAAATTGTAAAATCTTTTCGGACGGCGCGTGACGATTTTAACGATCAAAAAATCGAACGAATTATTTATCTCGATGCGTATATTATATATATTTTATCGAGGAACCCGCTTGAAAGATTTTAAATGTATATGAATAATAAAAGAAAAATGAAGAAAGTATAAACGCGAGCTTTAACCCGGGCGGTTGAAAAACAGAGGGGTAGTCTCGCGAATCCGCAAAAAGGTGATCGATATCAACCCTTGAAATATTAATGGGGTTGGGGTAAGGGGAGGGTAGATAAGTAGGAAAGACAAACGTAACCGGCGGATCTATTTTTAAGCTTTCTCGTTGGTTCCACACCCAACGACGACACGATCTCTCTCTCTCTCTCTCTCTCTCTCTCTCTCTCACATTCTCTTATTCTCTTATTCTCTTTCTCACTCTCTCTTTTTCTTCCCGCTTTTAATCCGATACCTTTGTCACTGATATTCGCATAAATTATTTCAATCGGAATAATGCTGAATAATGAAATAGTGTTTGTGTGTTCGTGTGACGTCAAATTTTAATCTACAATAAAATACGTATAATTGCCATCGATCGAATTGATTTTTATAAAAAGAAGAAGAAGAAGAAAAAAAGGAAAAAAAAAATAGAAATTATTCAAGATCGTTGAAACGTTCCAATGCGAAAGGGACATTCGAAGGGTGATGTTCTTTTAAGAAATCTCGAGAGAGAAAAAGAGAAAGAAAGAGAAGAGAGGGAAAACAAAAGGAACATGGTGGAAGGATACAAGGGTTGGGTGGTTAACGTCATAGACCAGAGCGCATCCTAACGACGACGAGTGAAAGACTCTCTTCTCTCCCTTTTCACGATCGATAGCGCGGTGATCCGAGGGACAATGCTCTGATACTTACTGAAACCTAGAAAAAGAAAAAAAGATAACAAAAGGGAGTGAGAGAGAGAGAGAGAGGAGCAACCGATTCTTTGTCGTTATTGTTGTTCGAAACGTAACACGATTACACGGTGCGTCTGATAATTTTTCTTTTACAGAAAAAAAGGTAACTTATTCGATCGACAAGTTTTGTTCGTGATAATCGAATTAATTTAAAATTCGACGAGGGAGTCAAAGATCAATATACTTGTGATATATACATATACATATATATATATATATATATATATATATATATATTTTTTTTCTTTTTGTCTTTTAAGGAAATAAAAGAGAAAATAAAAAGTATGAATTAAAGAAGCAAATCGTTGTCATGCTCGAAGGATTCGCTTGAAGCCTCATACACACACACGTGCATACATACACATAAACACGGAGAGAGATATATACATATATAGGACATATTAAAACACGCTAGCACGAAAATCTTTCCAAGGAATGAAATTACCCGAAGCTCGATAGAATTCATATAGCGTTGATAGATCACAGCACGGAATAACGCGATATATATATATATATATATATTTATTTATATATATATATATATATATATATATATATATATATATATATATGTCGGTACGTAAGTAAATAAGAGTTTAAGATATCTCTGTCGATCTTATCCGATTTTATCGAGTTTGACCGTACGACCTCTTCTTCTTCTCCTTCTCCTCCTCCTCCTCCTCCTCCTCCTCCTCCTCCTCCTCTTCGAAAATCAAGAATGCAACGACTCGTCGAAGAAGAACGACGGGAAGAGTAACGACGTAACCAACAAGGTGGCGAATTTTACGGTGGCCATTAACAATGACTCTACGGAGTCGATGTACTTCGTCGATCGTTTCCGTCGTCAACAACAAAATCAACTGCAATTGCAACAACTGCAACAACGGCAACAACGGCAACAATATCAGCTGCAGCAGTACATCGAAAGGACGTCGAGATGCGATGGGATTCGTACGTTGTCGTCGAGCGGCATTCCATCGAACGCGGCTAAAGATGTCGTCGAGGATGAACTTAGGAACGATCTCGTTTACTTGCATTGTGCAACGACCGAGGACGAAGACGTTGTTGACGACGACGATGACGACGTTGACGAAGACGAAGACGAAGACGAGGAGGAGGAGGAGGAGGAGGAGGAGGGGCCAAGAAGACTCGCCAGATCAAGATCCTGGCTTTGTTGTCCTGGTGATCGGAGGAGAACCGAGAGAACCGTACCGGTTCACGTAGAAATGGATTGTACGGAGAAGCAACGTTCTGTAAGTTTTCTCGAAATTCACGCGGAGAGTCACAGCTGCCATATCTCGATTTGGACGTGTTCCTTTTTATTGTTTTCTTTTCTTTTTTTTTTTTTTTCGTTTATTTATATATTTTGTTTTCTTTCCACACCCCCCGACCGTCCACGTCGTACACCTTCATATTATTCTTTTTATTTTTATTTTATTTTATTTTGTTTTATTTTATTTTATTTTATTTTATTTTATTTTATTTTATTTTGTAATCTACTATAAAAATACGAACAAGAATAGCAGAGTTAAGCCGATAATATGTATATATATATCCGAAATCATGAATGGATTATATATATGTTATATATATATATATAATATAATATATATATGATATGTTATATATATATAATATAATATATATATGATATGTTATATATATAATATAATATATATATATGATATGTTATATATATAATATATATATGTTATATATATAATCCATTTATGATTTAGAGCCACAAGTTGGTACCAAATCCGGGCAAGTCCCAACGTTGCATCTCGGCTTTGACATGACGCATGGTCTCCCGTCCGGGCAGGGCGGTGCATCCTTGCAGGATTTTCCAGGGAGATGAATATAGTCGTCGTTGTCGTTGTTGTATCCTTCCTTCGCGCCCATCGTTGTCGACATCGACATTATAGCGACAAAGATAGCGACGAAGGTGACGACGAAAAACAGCTTCATTTTGAATGCTCTCTTTCGTTATACTATCTTCTCCGATCTTCCACCCTTCCTCTCCTCCTGTCAACAGCTGTTATCTGTCCACGAAAACGAGGACGAAGATTAAAGCCAATTATTATTATTATTTTCCTTTTTTTTTTCATTATTTATTTCGATTATTTATTTGTTTATTTCTTCGCGTTATGCATCGTCGAACATACGATCGTATTTATACATATATACATATATATATATGTGTGTATATATTATCTCTATTCGCCGAGACACTTCGAGCCAATCTCTTTTTTATTTATTTATTTATTTATTTATATTTTGTTTGTTCCCCTCCCTTTCTTTTTTTATCCGATCGCGAAATTATTACACAAACTTATAACCGAAAGTCGTTTATCTTTTGATCGAACGATCGAACGTACGGAAGAATACAAATATATTTATATATATATAAATATTTATATGTGTGTGTGTGTGTGTGTGTGTGTGTGTGTATATAACGATGCACACACTTCTCGCTCACTACTGCTCGATATTTTCCTCCTGTTGCAAGGCTCGTTGTCGGTTGCGAGTCCACTGAGAAAAATTATGCGACTCGCGATTCGGTTCCTGCATAGAGTGAGATTTTGTATTTATACCTTCTAACGGAGGAAAGAGAGAAAGAGAGAGAGAGAGAGAGAGAGGGGGAGAGAGAGAGAGAGAGAGAGATCGTCTCGTCTCCTCTTTTTCCAATTCTCGTTTCGTTTCTTTCGCTCTTTCCTCCACTCACCCACCCCCTCTCTTCTTTTTTTTATCTTTTATCCACGGATTAACACGTGACCGGGTTGTGGGTATCCGTCATTAGTGGCCTCGTCTCGTCTCGCGGAGTGATCACGCGAAGGACACTCAAAACGAGACACGAGAATCCGCAAATTTTTCCATGCCTTTTTTTTTTTCTTTTCCTTCTTCCTCTTCCTCTCAATCGAACTCTTTCGATCTCTTATATTTTTTTTTTTACTTTATATATGTATTTTATTTTTTTATTATTCATTTATTTTTTTCATTTTGAATATGTATTTTATTTTTTTATTATTTATTTATTCATTCATTTTTTTCATTTTGTATATGTACTTTATTTTTTTATTATTTATTTATTTATTTTATTTTTTATTTTTTTATTTTTTTTTAATGAAACGCGACACGTGCACACCTACGTTTTTCCATTTTCCAGAATCGTGCGAGTTTTTTTCATTTTTTTTTCTTCTCTCTCTCTCTCTCTCTCTCTTTCTATATATATCATATATGTATATATTTATATTGTTTTTATACGAATTCTACGTAATTTAATGATTACCAAGAACTCCGCGAGTTACGCAACGCGCGTTACGTCTTTTAATTTTTTACCGATCTATTTATCCAACCTCCCGTTCGCGAATTAATTCTACGCGAATCTGTCCCGATTCCGATTACCAGGATTACAATATAAACGGCGTTAGAATATTTTTCTCTATCGAAATGAAAAGGAATGATTCGCGTAAGACCTTGCGTTCCGTAAAGGAGTTCGTTGAATCAATGAAAACGAGACGATTATCAACGGGATTACCCTAGAAATTACTATCTTCGTATATCGTAACAGAAATAAAAATAAAATAAAAAATTTGAACGATACGAATGAGACAACGTAAGTCAAGCGGAATTAAGGATAGCGTCTTGTCTGTCGTATTAATCGAAATAAAAATAAAAAAAGAGATAAGAAATTCGAACGATACGAATGAGACAACGTAAGTTGAGCGAGATATCGTCTTCGTGCTTTCTGATAATTAATGAATTAATTAGTCATAAGGAAACAACGACAAAAACAACAACAACAATAACAACAAAATGATGTTATTCCAGCTCCACGCAGCAGCATTGTCGTCATTGAGATCCGAAGTAGCCGATCTAAATTCAAGATTATTGATAGCTACGCGTGCGAGAGAGGCCGCCGAGGTGGCATTGGCAAGGGCAGAAGTGCAAGCTGCTAGGGCCGAGCAAAGGGCCGAACAGCAGGCGGCCAGGCACGAGGAGAGACTCACCGAATTGCATTCCGTCATTGCAGAACTGGGCAGACAGTTGGAGAGGCATCGCGCTACCGTAATTGCCGAGGAGGATGAGTCCGGTAAGAATAAAAAGAAAAAACGTACCTTCAATTAACAACGATTCTAATCCTCATCTTTTTTTTTTTTTTTTTTATTATTATCTATCTCTATCTATCTCTCTGTCTTTTTTTTTTTTGTAATTCCTTTTGTATTCCGAGAAGTAAATTATTCTATTTATTAATACAGAACGAATAGAATTCTATTATTAGAATAGAATGTTAAAATGTGTATATAAATAATATATGGATGACGAATTTCACGGGAATTCGAGTTCGTTTTTTTTTTTTTTTTTTTTAGGAAAATTCGAGGGAATTCGAGCTCGTTTTTTTTTTATTTTTTAATTTTATTTTTTATTCTTTTTTTTTTTTTGTTTTTTGATCCTCGCTGTTGTTCCTTTTTATTCCCTTCTTTCGTACACACGAGTTATGTACTGTTCGAGGATCTCGAAGACTGTGTGGGTGCATTCAATTTGTAGAAATCGAGACCAGCAGGGATGCGGAGGGATCTATTACGAATCCGGTGGAGGAGAGCGAGGGGGGTGGAGATATTCAAGGTGACGGGGATAGAACATTGGGAGATGCCGATTCCAGTTGCTGCGAGGAAATTGAACATCGAACCAACGAGGTAGTAACGGAAGTGGATGATTCGTTTCCCCCTACCTACCTCCCTGCTTCCACACCCCCTCTTTTCGAGATGGTATTTCAGGAAATGATGTATTTGCTGGGACGATTCGGGGGGTGGTGGTGGGTGAAGGAACTATATAAATACCCTTACCTATCCGTACACTCCCCTTTGTCTTTGAATTTTTATTTATTTCGACCTGGTACGACTCGTCGAACGTTGTCCGACGATTTAAAGGAAATAATGGAATTATATTCTTTTTTTTTTTCTATTTTTTTTGGGGGGGGGGTTTCCCTAGAGTGAGTGGGACAGTAGGGTGAGACAGGCTTACACAATCTTCCTCTCAACTTGCATTAATATTGAAAAATTAGATTAGATAATTTGAATAGTTGCGAGAAGATCTTCTTTGGGATATAAGATACGGGATAAAAGTTTCAAAAATCCATACGACATGAAAATGGAATTACATATTGGCAATTTGTTTATTTTTTTTTTTTGCTAAAGTGAGTAAGCCAGTACATAGGCTTACAAAGATTCCCCTCAATTTTCATTAATACCGAAGAATTGGATTTAATAATTTGAGTAGTTGAGAGAAGATCTTCTTTGAGATATAAGATACGGGATAAAAGATTCAAAAATCCATACGACATGAGAATATAATTACATATTGGTAATTTGTTTTATTTATAGTTATTGTTATATTTTATATTTTATTTATAGTTATTGTTTTATTAGTTATCTGTTTATTTTTGTTTTGTTTTTTTTCCTAGAGTGAGTAGGACAGTACCTAGAGTTACAAAGATTCCCCTCAATTTTCATTAATACCGAAGAATTGGATTTAATAATTTGAGTAGTTGAGAGAATGTAATTACATATTGGTAATTTGTTTGTTTGTTTGTTTGTTTTTTTTTTTTTTTATATATACATAGAACGGTAGGGAACAATTGGACAGTCCTGCGGCATTACCAACGCCAGAACCGACGCAACCAGCGGCCTCGTGTCAAAGCGTCGCCGTGGCCACACTCCAGGAGGAAGTTACCGCACTAAGGGCGGAAATCGTCAGTCTCCAGGCACAGTTGGCACAATTTAAGAATCAGGGAAACGGTGGCAATAATCAGGGACAATTAAATGGGGATTCGCCTCGACGAGAACATAAAGTATATAAAACGCGTGTTTTACATTGGGATATTGCGTGATAATCGACGGAGGGGGTGAGGGATGGTTTAGGGACGTAGGCGTAGGTTAGGATGAGAGATTGGGGGATGATTTTTATCTCTTTAGTTTCGAATTATAACGTAAACCGTCCTAACTAGCTCTCTCTCTCTCTCTCTCTCTCTCTCTCTCTCTGTCGAATAAAAAGATATAAAATAAAATAACTCTCGAGGGTGAAAGAGTTCTCGGCGTGGTAGATTTGAAAAAGTTTTTCTCCTTTATCGTATTCACAGACGAGAGGTAACACCAGCTCGCCGGAACCTCTAACGGCACCTTGCTCGCCACTCCTGCCACCCCTTCAAACACCACCGACAAAGAGCGTAACGAGGGAGGAACCGCCGGTCCTCAAGATGGCCGAGAGGGTGAGGTTAAGGAGAACCGACGAGAGACATATCACCGGCCCCGATATTACGAATCTCGGTGTACGAATTCAATTATTTTTATTCTCTCCCCCCCGCTCTATATATACATATGTATATGTATACATATACATATACATATATATATATGTATATATTTATTTATTTATTTATTTATTCTTTCATTTGCATCCGAGAATATGGCATACGTAATCGAACCGTATAATTGTAGGTTTGTTCGACCATGGTCGCCGAACATCTCGTATCCGATCTCTTGGAACAATCGAATTTGCAGGAGTTAAATGGCTCGGAGAAACAGTTCGAGGTAGAGACGGAAAGGTTGAACAGCAGATTGGAACATGCACGAGCTAATAACGCCGTTCTTGCATTGACGTTGCACGAGAGCAAAGCCCAATGCGATAGGTAAATTTTTAATCGGATATATAGTTTCGATGTATGATCGAGTTTTACGAAGATCTACAATAAATAATAAATCCATTCGGGTTCGTGGGTTGGTTTGTTGGTTGGTTGGTTGGTTGGTTGGTTGGTGTCCGTAAAATTTTCCGTGTGTTCAAATTTAGATTGAGTCTACTCGTTGGGAAATACGAATCAAATGCAATGGCATTGAGATTAGCGTTGTCGTACAGCGATCGTGCTATAGAAGCATACGACGTTCTCGTTGCATTATTGGAAAGCGAGATTGGACTTTCTACCGAACGAAATGGCCTAACCATCGACAATAGAAGGGCCGCCGAGAACGTGGCTTATCATATGTTGAACAGGCTTGAAAATGATTGTGCTGCTAATGTCATGGGAGCACCATGGGAGGACAGTATAATATTGTCGGACGAGTACGTAGATCGAATAGTATCGTAAGTCGTCGTCGAACCTTATGTGAATGATCTATGGGGTGGGACACCGTATCTCGTTCGTCGTTGTTTTTATAGATCCGAAGTAACCTGGACCGTCGAAAACGAGGAGAGACTTAGAAGACACCTTAGCAGATTGAAGGGCGATCGTGCTATGGTCAGATCCACTGCCGTTGAATTAGAAAGCGTTCACGTAGAACCCTTAAATTCGAAAAATACCATTTCCCTCGCGGAAGCTAGAAAATTAGATTTGGAGACTGCCGTACTTATGCAAGTTGGTGTTATATGAAAATTATATATTAACTTATGATACCGATCTATCGAATAGTTGCGAGAGAGAGAGAGAGAGAGGGGGGGGGGGTAGTCGATCGATACACCGTACTCGTAATATTTTTTTTAGGAATTAATGGCCATGAGAGAGGACAAAGCAGAGTTGAGGGCGAGGGTATTTCTTTTGGAAAAGGAAAGAGCTACGATCGAATTGAAATTGAACGCCCAGGAAACGCAAATAGCGGCTCAGCACGCCGCTATAGAACATCTTCAAGGACAGCTCAACGATACCGAGGCCATGTTGTCGATGAACAAGGTAATGGATTTTTTCGATTTGTTCGAGGGACTTTTTACGAGTCTGTCGTCGTTTTCGATAGAATCGAAAATTATTCGTTATTACTAGGATCGTGGTATTAGCGATAATGAAAGCGAGGGTATCGAGTCCGAGCTTATCGAGGCTTTGGGTAGAGAGGCAAGATTGAAAGAGCGCCTTCAAGAATTGGTCTCGACATTGGACAAAGTCAATAAGAATTCAGAATTGAGACATCAACAGTCCGCCGAACTTGTTAACGATTTGAAAAAAGCTAACAGGTGATTATATTATATCTCTCGTCGATTCTAAAAATGATTTTTTCTTTTTCTTTTCTTTTTTTTTTTAAATTCAATTCTGTAACACCCATGTATTATTTCCTTCTAGCGCACTGGTGCAAACGTTGGAGAAAACCAAGAAAAAGTATCAGTCCAGATTGAAAAAATTGGAGCAACAAATGTTGGGCATGGTGGAGAGACATACGGCGCAGGTATTAGAACAATAAATATCCTGAAGTAGATATTATATTCGTTGGTTGATCTTCAAAAAAAAAAAAAAAAAAAGAAAAAAAGAGAAAAATCGAAGTTGTAAATCGTCTCTGGATGTTTTTTTTACATTCGTGCATGTAATATTTTATATGAAATCACGACCTCAAGATATTTTTGTTCCTTTTTAATAGGTGTATTTATATATCGATCGAAATCGTTTACCGTATATTCGTTAAATGTATTTTATTTTTCTATCGTGCATCGTTCTACATCGTCATACATTTTTGGTATCATTATAAATCACGTATTTTTGCTAGCCTTTCGTTTTTCTAATTCTTCTTCTACCAGCTTGTCCAGATCGATGAGAGGTTTGTATATAACGTGGACGGTCTGTGCGCCGGCCAACATAGCCAACATCGATACGATACTAAATTTGATGTAGGACCAATCCATGGCCCTTTAATATTTAATCGTTATTCGAAACAAATATCGGTCCTCTTGTAGCACGGTATCCAGTACCATTAGATACTTTCTCTTTCCATTTCTCGTGATTTTTCTTCTACCATCTCTTGCACGATACGTCTTTTGTATACCTTGTAAAAGTTAACCTGACCAACTTGCCAATTGATCATAGAAAATTCTAAAAGTGCACCACCAACGAAAAATAACGGTAAGAAACGATAGGGGCCGAACGTTTTTTTGCCAGGCCACTTTTGCAAAAACTTTTTCAATCGTTTGCTGTAAAACATCGATACTTTCTAACTTCGATCATGTAACAGAGAAATGTATTCTCTTCGGTGGCCATATTGTGTGCTGCGCGCGCAGCCATCTAAATTCCTACGAGTCCTATATTTAACGCATACAACGAAAAGTCGTCGTTGGACGTTGCTTATTTTACGTGTTATCTGCGAAATAAGTTTCTCTTTCCTTTTTAATTTTATTTTCACGCACGATCGTAAGGCGACTAGATTTTTAACGAATTTTTTTTATAGGTCAAATCACTGAAACAACGCATAGCTTTGCTAGAGGAAGAAGCGGCGGTTTATAAGGGGACTTTGCCTCTGCAATCGCAAAGCTCGGGAGCCAGTGAAACGTCTTTATGACAATTGAGTAATTAAAAAAAAAAAAAAAAATAATGATACGAAACGTAAACGTAATTTATCGAGATGCACGTTTCCTTCTTCGTCGCGTAACGTGCTAAATAAAGATTAAATTTATGTATTTTTTTACACGAATAATTTCTTAAGCATGACAGCTTTTGCTAATCGCTTTGTAATTTTAACGAAGGTACGATACACCGATTCCCGCGTTTTCGTGGCATAGAAAAGAATTTTTATGCCCGGGAATTGCGGCGACGTGCTATGTATGAATACTTCGACCGCGCGTGCAAGCTATTCGGTATATGACGAATTATAAATATAAATTACTGGTAATATTGTCTCATTCATAGCGGTGATATTTACTTGTAAATATGTATATTGTAACCATAAACAGAAGTGTGATACGTATAAACAATAATTAAATAAATTGTGCTTTATTATATTTAATATTTATACATTAGGATATCGTTCTCTCATAATTTACAATGCAAAATTTTGCTGAGTGAACAGTCTCTCTCTCTCTCTCTTTTTTATTTTGTTTTTTTTTTTATTTTATTTTTATTTTTTTCCCCCTCCTTTATACTCAAGTATGTAAAGAAAAGGTAATTACATCGGTCGATTTTCGGCACGATTCATTTCCATTGCCATAACGTCGGTAGCACTTTTTCCCGGTACGGCCGGTTCTTCGTCTCCCGGTACATGATTTATTTCTATTATCTCTTCTTTGTTCATTATAGTCTTGTGTATTTCCTCTTCGATGTGTACGCACGCCTGTTCAATTTCGTAATTCTTTGAGACCAAACCGACCCATTGCGCCTCCAATGCCCTCAACTTTTCTCCTCCTTGCGTTTGCATCGATTTCCTTTGCCAATTAACCTCTTGTATCTTCTTCCTTAATGTCTGCAATTGCTTTTGTCCTTGGCCAACTAATTGAACTAATATTTCCAGATAAGACTTCCAGGCTTCGCAACCGTATTCCATCATTAATTCTAAATTACATATCCTGTAATAATCGAAATAAATATTAGATCGGAAAGAGAGAAAGCGCAAAGTACGATCGATTGTTCCATTAATCGTTTGGATTTTACAACCTAGTCGCTTGATGTTCCAATTGCGCGCTGCTATTTTCCACGCTCTCGTTCCAAGCCGTCAAGTCGTTCATTTTGCCAGGCGGCGGCGGCGGTAGCTCGTAACGTTTCATACTGAGTACTTCCATGGGCAAACGATTCTGCATTCTTTCAAACTCGTGCTTCATCACTTCGGTCTCGAATGCGTTAATGTTCAAATGTGACAAATGTTCCAAGTAATTTTTTGTCGGCCTATAACGTCTAGTCTCCTCCTCGACCATCGCCAATGCCTGAAATTGAGGGAGCAAAGGATACATCCTTCAAAAATAACAAATACAAACTCGTATCATATCCAATCGTAAAAACTGTAAAAAGGTATGACCCGTAGTTTACCAGGCATATACGAAAGTTTTTCTTTAGAGGTTATTCATAACAAATCACATACCGCCTCCCTGACACCAGGCTCGTCATAACCTTGATCTATATAGGGCAGTGCATCGACGATAACCTCTCCGGCCATTTTCACATAAATACGGATAAAATTTCAATGCGCGTGTAGATAATTTTTGTATTATTACTTATTTCTTTCTTTTTCTTTTTTTTTTTTTTTTTGGCCCCTTCAAAATTCGATCGACTCGACCGTTAAAACCGCTCGCACTTTCGTATACGTAAGATCTCGTTTTCAGGAGCACTGATAAAAATAGATTAACTCCCCCAATAGAAATTTCGTGGTATGATGTGTAACCGAACGGCATTGAAAACTCTACCGTAAAGTTAACTCGTTCTTTCGTGGTGCCATCTAACGGTAAAAATGAGCGAACGAGTATTAAGGAGGAATTTTCAACGTTAAAATCGGACGCGTCGTCAAATACGTAAGTTCGTCGATCGGGCGCATGCGCGACTCGAGTCCTACAGTTTCCGTTTGCATCCCTCTTCCTTTACGACCAGGTAAGCCGTACAAGCTGCCTGGTTAGCGTATGTCCCATGCGTGAAAAGTTTTGAAAGAAACGCGAGATGGTAAGAAATCATAATTCTTATTGCTAATGGAGAATCACGAGTAATAGTTACGTTCTTTGGCCGACGATAATCGTATCTTTTATCTACGTAAAGTTTCCCGTTGGACGTTATTAAATCGTGTCGTGGACCACGTGTAATTTGTGTACTTGCGTAGGACGAGCCTTTTCTTTTCCTTTTTTTATTTTTTCTTTTTTTTTCCTTCTACGAATTTTATTATCTATTAATTTTATTATCTCGCACAGTTCCTCGATCGTTCTTTAAATATTCGATTATCATACATTGCGAGAATAACCTGTAAGAAAAGGTGAAAGTATTGAAGATATGGTCGATACTTATATCTCCGGCCGCCATGTGCATGTCAGAGCGCGTTTTTACGATCTCCAATATTTCGCCATCGAAGTTTTATCGATAATGTATCGTTATAATTATTAAGATATACGTGGTGGTGTTATTTTCCTTGATTTTTTTTTTTTTTTTTTTTATTAACGTTTCCGTGTTCTCTTTATTCCAGTCGTTATCAACGGCGCGACCTTTGGTTACTGTATATACCGATAAAAATGAACCATCAGAAGATACAATTTCTTTGCCGTCGGTGTTCAAAGCTCCGATTCGTCCTGATATCGTAAATTTTGTTCATCAACAAGTCTCAAAGAATAGTAGACAACCGTACTGCGTGTCCAAGGAGGCTGGTAAATATATTTTCTATAATAACTACCTAACCTATTTAACTTTAATTCGTATCGAGTTTTAGAATGGAACGGGATACGTAGTTAATTGAATCACGTTAACGTAGATTTCATTTACCAGGTCATCAAACCTCCGCCGAGTCATGGGGAACGGGTCGCGCGGTAGCACGTATTCCTCGTGTTCGTGGCGGCGGTACCCATCGTTCCGGTCAGGGTGCGTTTGGTAACATGTGTAGAGGTGGACGCATGTTCGCGCCGACCAAACCGTGGAGAAGGTGGCATCGTCGTGTTAATGTTAATCAGAAAAGATACGCTTTGGTCTCCGCGATCGCCGCTTCCGGTGTTCCAGCTTTGGTACAATCTAAGGGTAAGGTTAATGTATTTCGAGTTGTTCGGAATCTTTACACATATGTATATATATATATATACACGTCTATGATGATTTAGCTTTGGTCCGTGTTTCTGATAGACTGATTATACATAAGCTTTTGCACTGAGAGCATAGTAAATTATCGCTCGTATTTATTATTGTTTTTAATTGAAATAACTTAAAGCAGATCGTACGAAATATGCCTACAGGACACATGGTTCAAGAAGTGCCGGAATTCCCACTTGTAGTTTCCGATAAAATTCAGGAATACAATAAGACCAGACAAGCCGTCATTTTCTTGAGACGTATTAAGGCTTGGAATGATATCCAGAAGGTAATTGAAAGGACTTGTTAATGAGTAATCTTATAGGCACTATACAATGTCCACATCTTTACTAAATCCATTAGTTTTGATGTTCCTAATCAGGTGCTAGAGTAATATAGTTGTCACAGGCGTTCTAAGCTAGTAACTTTTTTTTATACTAGGTTAGGGTATGCACAACTGCACACGTTTATTTTATCAAGAACGTTCTATATATTAGATTGTTCAACTAATAATGTAAAGAGCAATATTTAATTTTTTCCTTTTTTTTTTTTATGTGTGTATATATAGGTTTACAAGTCGCAAAGATTCCGTGCTGGTAAAGGTAAAATGCGTAATCGTCGTCGCATTCAACGTCGTGGACCTTTGATTGTGTATGGACAAGATCAGGTGTGTAAATATTAAAAAAAAAAAAAAAAAATTACTATATTTTTAAATTAAATTTTTACGTCTAGGGTATTCGTAAGGCGTTCCGCAACATTCCTGGTGTGGATCTTATGAACATCAATAAGATGAATCTCCTGAAGTTAGCACCCGGTGGTCATGTTGGTCGTTTTGTTATTTGGACGAAGTCTGCTTTCGATCAGTTGGATGCTCTTTATGGTACTTGGCGCAAACAATCTAAACTCAAAGCAGATTACAACTTACCCTTCCCTAAGATGGCCAATACAGATTTGTCTAGACTTCTGAAGTCGGATGAAATTAGAAGAGTTTTGAGAGCACCAAGGTACAATTTTTTTTTTAATAGATATCAAACATATATTTATATATATAAATTAATGTTAAATTATGAATTCTTTTTTAAAAACATATATATGATGATTTTAAGGTCCGTGTTGTTGACTGACAGTGATTATAACTTTTAAACCATTACTGATAGAATTGAAGAAAAAAAAACAACTGACTTCACTACCTTTGGCAATATCCAAATATTTAATGTTATTATATTCAAATTACAGAAAGAAGATAGTACGCAGGGTGAAGAAATTGAACCCATTGAACAACACACGCGCGATGTTGCGTTTGAATCCATACGCTGCGGTATTGAAACGCGCAGCAATTTTAACAGCACAGAGACGACAATACGAGAAAGATTTGCTCTTGGCCGAGAAACGTGGTGTAAGTATAATAATAATAATAAATAAATAAATAAATAATATCGATCGCGATTTCTTTGTAATCGACGATGTCGCTAAGTTATCTCTCAAGTATTCTACATTAATGAAAATAATTTTATTTCATATTTAGATCGAACTTCCGAAGAACGCGCCAGCGTTAAAAGCTAAGAGGCTTAAGGAGAGACGAACCAAGCAAATTCTTGCGGTTAAAGCGAACAAAGCGAAGAAACCTAAAGCTCCGAAGAAGGCAGCCTCGGCACCGGCCAAAGCTGCAAAGCCAGAGCAGACGAAAACGTTGGATGCCCAGGCAACGAAAGCTAAGAGCCCACCAACCAAATAAAAATAATGATTGAGGAGCCTTTGTCGTTAATCCAAGATTTTTATTTCAATATAAATAAAATTTGGAAAGAGACAGAACAACAATCAACAATAACAAAATTTATATTTCGATCATCGTTTAGAATACTTTATTTTTATATATATATATATATGTGTGTGTGTGTGTGTGTGTGTATAATTTATATATGTATACACACACATATATATATGCGTATATAAAGGATATTTTTTTGATAGTACATTAAGTATACAATTTAAAAATTTCCAACGAGTGGTACTCTCATAAAAATGGTATTATCATCGAACACCTCAATGGATGCAACCTTTGCGTTTGCTTCCGTTGGAATGAGAAAGTTAATATTTCTAACGTGACGTCGACCACCTAATTCTTGTAATTTAATATTCAAAACATTCTCCGTTGCCAAAGCGGCAGTACTTACTTTAAATCCTTCGATCTTTATTTCTGCCTGCGTTATATTTAATTTCTTACAGTATCCATTTTGCTACTTATTTCTTCTTTTTTTTTTTTTTTTTTTTCTTTTATACATATACACGTGACAAGAATAGAAAGAGATACGCGTATTCGAGATAATTTAATAGATTGATCGAAGGGAAAAAATGATTGGAGGAGATATATTATACTCACGGCAAAATATTCCTCGTTATTTATGGTATAAAAGTCCGGTATTTGACTCAATTTCAATCGGGTTTTGAATCCGCTCGATATCATTTTCAAATCTATATGATCGTATCGTCTCAAAACAATGGCGTTGTCCAAACAATGCTGCGGCAAATTTTCCATGATCGATAACGAATGAATGAAGGATTTATTACAGGAATCTCTCCGGGCAATTAAGTCGTAAGAAGAAGAAGAAACTTAATTTGGCATTTGCAGGTAACGTTTAGGAAAATGGGGGAGGTGGGGGGATGGTGATTATCGATCAGATAAATTCTTTTGTTTCGATTAGCTGTTCGAGTTCTAAAAAAAAAAAAAGAAAAAAAATATATATGAAAGAAACTATTATAGGGAATGACAAATTTTTAAAATTGTATATACCTGTGATGTAAATACGATTAATTGGGATAATATTTTCGTGAATATGATTTAAAAAAAAAATTATGTATATATATATATATATATATATATATATATATTGAGCACAAACTCGGACCTGCTGTTGTCGCCAACGACGATTTATATTTCGTTCGATTACATCTTTAATCTTTTGCTCGGTTTGATACTGGGAGCAGTTAGTATGAGCATCCTGTGTTTATTGTCAACAACGGCACGAACCTCGTCGCCGTCGATGCTCTCCGGTATCAATAAATTTTCTCGATGTTTAAAGAATCGTTTGGCGAGATCGTTGAACGGCAATTTTTCTATGGTTTCCGTGAGCTCTTTGTTGATATGTCGTTGAACGCTGACACGAAGATTATTGCCCTTTACGGTTATTTTAATGGACGACATATCGATCTCCGGTGCCAGTAACATCTTCGCCTTATTTTAAATAACAATTAATGCGTTACGATTAAATGCATCATTTAATAATTCTAACCTATAAAAATTAGCTTGCCATTGATATTATCGTCGGTCGATAGATAGATAGATAGATAGATCGATCGATCGATCGATCGATCGATTAATCGTAGGAGGAAGGAGAGTATTTCTATCGAGAGGGAGGATTGAAAGAGAGAGAGAGAAAAAAGAGTAAACGCTTAATTAACTTTTTACCTTTTAAGGTCACTCTTTCGCGTATAAAAAAAGAAAGAAAAAAAAAAAAGATGAGGAGGATGATGATGATGAGATGAGCTTCGACCTTTCGACGGTTTCATAACCTTTTTTAATAACACGTTATAAAAAAAAAAAAAAAAGAAACAGAAAAAATAAAATGATCTATCGATTGCGAGCATGACGTATATACGAAAAATTAATTAATTTTCTCCGCGTTAAAATTTTTTTTCGTAAAGTATTTCTTTTCTATTTTATTATTTCTTTTTTCTTTTTTTTATTTTTTTCATTTTTCCTTTCGTACAAACCTCGTAGAAATTGTCAGGCCGAATACCTATGGAAACTATTTGCACGATGTAACCGTTGTCCGTCGATTTCGTCGACGATGATACCTTCGTAGAATCTGCTGTTACTTTCCTTTCGTTCAATTTCGGACAGTAAATGCTACCTGTCTCGTGATCGCCATGACATTTCGTACATCGTTCGTTCGTCGTACTCATTTTTATCGACTCGTTCGCAAAATAATAACACTTGTATTATTTGATTATCGGGAGATTAGTTTTTGAAATATCTCATCTCTCAAGATCATAATTTAGGAAGAAAGATATTTTTGTATGTTTGTGTATATATATATAATGAAAGAGAGAGAGAGAAAGAAAAACAAGTAAAGAATGGTTTAAGGTTATAAAATTTTGAATGAAATTTCAAAATGGTAATAATATGACACATCAATTTAGATTTTGAAATATTAGATCATACTTGATATTCGATTAGCGTGTTACTTATCTCTATGAGAAAATCTATGATTCAATTGACAAAGGGCAATCGATCGGATGAAACAAACTATAATCGATTGGTACTTATGGCTGTAGTTGATTCGATGCAACCAGATTGCAACCATGCAACTGCATGCGCAACTTCGATCGTATTGGTCGGAATTCAGGTAGGGTATATTAATTCGTCATTAAATTAATTCGTTGGTTAATATTTCATAGGAGGAATTTTTTTTCCACATTTCTCTTTGTCTTTTTTGTTTTTTTTCTTTTTTTCGAAAATTCGTTGAAAATAAAATTGGCGATTAGTTTTCAACGATTGAGAGGGGGATGAAGGGGCGTTAAAAGACAAACGTAGTTTCGGATTTGCGTCGTCGAGAATTTAATTCGTGTTATCCGATTACGAAATAAAATTCAACGGAGTATATATATATATTTTTTTTTTATTATTTCTTTTTATGTTTTTGTTTTCTTCTCGCATTTTCTTTTCGCCTCGATGCCTCGAATTGTAGATTCGCGATTCAAAACGTTGTTCGTCCGACTTCTCGAATAATTTCAAACGAGAAAGGATGGCTTTATTTTCACGTATGCA
>OU426997.1:8733770-8748770 GCA_911387935.1 Dolichovespula saxonica | reverse complement strand
ACGCGTGAAATATTGCGAAAAGGTTCTCGTATTCTGTATATAACGACAATAATAATAATAATAAATAAATAAATGAGAACAGTGACACCTGAGAGATCCCATTACTATAAAAAAAATAACGATAATAATAATGAAAAACGATCGTCCATAAATTTTCTCGTTTTTTTTTTTTTTTTTTTTTTTTTTTTTTTTTTTATATATATATTTGCTACGAATTCGCGAGGAACATTTCTTACGACACGTTTCTCTTATCGGTTTGGCTATTAGATTATCTCGATAATCGAAGACGACATTTCTATGAGAGAAGAATCGTAATATTTAATCTTTTTGAAATAGTAACGATAGGGTGAAGAAATTAAAGGGTAATGAAGAATAAAATCGAATGATCCTTACATTTATTATAACCTTCATTTATTAATAATTTATTATAATCCTTACATTTATTTTCTTTATCTTTTTTTTTTTTCTTTTTGCTACAATACATAATATATATATATATATATATATTTTTTTTAGTGTGTTATGTATACATGCACACACCTGTATGCGTTTCACGAAATGCAATTTGTCGCGCGAATCGATGGAAGAAACATCTATCACATTTCGAAGGACGATGCTCCTCCCTTCGACTGTGTCCGTCATTTTTTGAAACGATACTTCTCCATCAGCTCTTCGATATCATGTCAGAGATATACATGGTACATATATATATATATATATATATACACACATGCATGTACATATATGTATATATTTATATATGTATGCATGCATGCATCCTATGTACGTTTCTTTTCAATCCGAATAATTCGTATGATCGATTCGCGAACATCACGTCCGATTTTATTGAAGTAGAAGCAAATTATCCGATTCGTTTATTATCGTACAATTTGTTTATTTAATTACGACGAATCGTTGATCAGACGTTTTATGAAACATTCGACGCGTCTTTTTCATCGCGTATGATAATTTCGTTAATTGAATCGAATTCAATTAAGAATTGAAATAATCGATATATTAGAAAAAATTCACGGGGAGAAAAAAGAAAAAACATTTGGCGATGTATCTGAATAACAAGTCGAACGTTACATTTCAAAAGGACGAATAATAATTTGATAAAAAGAATATTAAACGATTCTTATGCTTTATAGTAAATTACGTGCGTTGCATCAACTTGATAAATATTTGACTAAACCCTTTTGACCAATTTGAGGATTATTTGAAGTATTTCTTATCATTTTTCATTTTATTTATTTTTCGTTCTTTCTTTTTTTATTTTTTATTTTTTTTTTTTTTATCATTAAATTTCGTAAGAATATTCAGGATGATAATCGCTAACGAGCGTCTCGCATAATTTTACATTGTCTCTCGCAATTTAATTAGTTCTTCTGTTCTCTTTCTTCTTCTTCTTCTTCTTCTTCTTCTTATCATTAAACCGATAAGAATATTCGCCGTGATAAGGGACAGAATGTTTCCAACCAATCAGTATTGGATGAAAGTATTACTATGTAAAAACGTGTAGGGATGATTGTCGGAAGGGACGATAATTAAGTTACGTTAATTAGAGTTGGACGAGGAGAGGACAGAGATTTTCGACGTTAGAATTCTAATCAATCTTGCGATTACAGTTGGTAGGAAAAAAATCGTTTTCTTTTTTTTTTTAATTGTTATTATTATAAAAAAAAAGATCGTACGATGTTATCGTAGATCGATCTACGACGTTCATCTAATCGCGATGCTTTTTTTACCTTCCCACGTTTTGTGTCTCTCGGTAAACGCGAAAAGTTCAAGAGAGTTACGGGAGGATTAGCTAAGCGAATTACGTATTGGGCTTTTCGACACAATAGACGTGTAATAACCATTCGTCGATACGACGACTCCATCGGAGTTATAATCATCGTAGATTAGGCGGAAGCAGTTTGCTTAGGTAGAGGTACGACGCGTTAAATTAACTTGAAATCTTTCGTAGCGTTTCACGAAATGTTTCGAACGCATAATATGGTATAAAGTAAAATCAAATCAAATCTATTCATAAATTTGTTAATTTATAAATTTAGAATCTCATAAAAATTTTTAATATATATATATATATATATTTATTTATTTTATAAGATTCTAAATTTATAAATTGATAAATTTTATATATATATATATATATATATATATATATCCATCCCCGCGTTATCATATTTTCAGTTTATTCAACTTTTACGAAGAACGTAAAAGGTAAATAAAAGTTAAAAAAAATTCGATCCTGAAAAACTTATTCTTAATAATAATAATAATAATAATAATAATAATAATAATAAAAGATCTCGAAGTCTCTCGAAAGATTTGGATGCAGTGGTAATGGTAATGGTAATTATAATTGTAACGTTAATTAATACGCGTGACGTAATAGATTTTGTTCTTTTTTTTTTTTTTTTTTTTTTCTTGATATTACTCTTTCAGGTTTCTGTGACGAACACGAATACAGATTGACGAAATACTTGTTGGAGGGATACGATGCAGCCGTGAGACCAGCAAAAAATTCCTCCCAACCTTTGGCCGTTATCTTTGGTCTTTCTCTTCATCATATAATCGATGTGGTGAGTGAGAGTCGACCATAAAAATTCTTTGAACAATGAATAATCTATATTGTTGCAACACTTATATAAGCGTTTAGATTGTGCATTCGGTGTACGGTATTACTACCTATGCCATTGATACATATAGATGACTTCCTACATATATATATGTGTGTGTGTAATATATATATATATATAAATAACAGTATCGTTGTAATTAATTAAAATCGATCGTTTCACAAATGGCAGGATGAAAAAAATCAAATACTAACCACTAATTGTTGGGTAACGCAAATTTGGACCGACCATCATTTGAAATGGAACGCCTCGGAATTCGCAGGAATTCGAGTTATCCGTGTCCCATACAATCGCGTATGGAGACCTGACATTATACTCTATAACAAGTAAGCAGGTGTACGGATTCGTTTTTCTTCCCCCACCCCTTGTCTTTTTTTTATTGTTCTTGCTCCTGTTAATTTAATCCCACGTATACGTAACACAAATCACCCGTTATATCTCTATCGCAAATAGACAATAATACAACGCATGTTACTACAAACGATTTCTAAATGAAATAGAAATGAAATAGAACGATCGAACGCGTCGATTTGGAGGATCCGTTAAATATTAAATATCGTTTTTTAAATATTGTTATATATTGTTTTTTTTTTTTTTTTATTCTTTTTATTTTTATTTTTATTTTTTTTTTTTTTTTTGTACAGCGCAGATCCGCAGTACAGTTCGGCGATAATAAATACGAACGTTATCGTCAGTCACACCGGCGAAGTGGTATGGCTAAGTCATGGGATTTTTCGTAGCAGCTGTGACATAGACGTAGAATTTTTTCCATTCGACGAGCAAAGGTGCGCCTTAAAGTGGGCATCCTGGACTTACGACGGATATCAGGTATTTATGTCGTGTATATCGGTAGATTAAACGACGTCGATTGCGAGAGTGATTTTGAGACAAAAATTGAAAAGAAAAAAGAAAATTATACGGACTATGGAACAATTCTTTTTTTTTTTTTTTATTCATTTTATTTTTTTCTTTTTGTTTTTTTTTTTTTTTTTTTTTTTCCTTAACTTTCGACCCAGACCACTTTTATAATCGCTGGCTTATTTATTTTCAACAATTCTTTTCGTTAAAAATAAAATAAACGAAAAAGAGGAAAAGACAAAAGAAATATATATATATAGGGTGTCCAATTTTTATACGTACGAAACAGATCACATTCGTTCCCCCATTTTTCGAGAAAATAATTCGAATTACCGCACACATTTAACGAGAAAATATCGGGAACATTTCGTCCGTGAAATTTTCGACGCAATTGGCAACTTATTGTTCGAGAGAAAAAAAAAAAAGAAAAAAGAAACGAAAGGAAGAGAAAAATCCTGACGCGGCGGCCGCAGTCCCTGCGGATTTTTCCAAGCAATTAACTCCAACCGTGGGAATGGATTAAACAAAACAAAAAAAAAAAATGAAAATAAAAATGCTTGCCAACGGTTGTTGATATTCAAGACGTTGTACCCGAAAAGAAAAAAAAAATAATAATAACCCAACGTTGCGGTCTCTCGACGATTCTATGATCGATCAAGTTTTATGTCGGCCGATGAATAAATAAATTTTTTTATACTTTTAATGTCTCCCGTTGGACAACGTACATACATACATACATAAATACATACATACATACATACATACATAAATACATACATACATACATACATACATACATATCATTTTTTTATATTTTATTCTCGAGCGAACGTAATTTCGTTGGATATGAAAATAATATTTTCAAAACTATCGATTCACTTTGAGCGTAACAGTTTCCCGAAGGATAATTGTAACACAGTAGACTCGTTCTCGTGAAACTTACATAGTCGGAGAGTTATGGTTTAATTTAACGTTATATGGGTAGGTAAACTTTCTAACGGATAGTCAATCAAAACACTTTTACGGTTTACACGGTGGATCATCCCTACCTCCCAATCCCCCATCGATACGAATCAGAAAATACGTTTGACGAAGGATCCACTAGCTTATCGTAATTATTATCGTAATTAATTGGACGACGCTAATTGCCTCGTAGAAAGAGAGAGAGAAAAGAAAGAAAAAGATTTCGTTCGATCGACAAAAATTGATAGTTTTGAGGATTACTCGTACGAGTGAAAAAAGAAAAAAAGATTCATCCGTCGATTTTTTTTTTTTTTTTTTTTTATATATATCGAAGTATATATTAAAACAGGATTAAAGTAGTACACGTGTACGCTACTATTCGTCTAGTTTAGAGTTAAAGAGTTTTAAATATGGACGAGTACGCGTGGACGATCGGATCGGTCGAGTAGAATTATTTTTGAGAGAGAGAGAGAGAGAGAGAGAGAGAGAGAGAGAGAGAGAGAGAGAGAGAGAGAGAGAGAGAGAGAGAGAGAGAGAGAGAGAGAGAGAGAGAGAGAGAAGTAAATCGAATATGTTGGTTCGCCACGTAGTCGATAAGGAGAGAACCGGGCAGATCGAAGGGCTTAATCCTGTATGGAAGAAGAATTCAATGCAAGACCAGATTCACTCTCTCAATTGGTGAGCCCTCTCTTCCCTCTCTCTCTATCTCTATCTATCTATCTATCTATCTGTCTATCTATCCATCTATCTCTCTCTCTCTCTCTCTTCCCTTTTCCTTTACCTATCTTCCCCTTCTACTATCGCTGTCTTCTTCTTTTCCTTTCCTTTCCTTTCCTTTCCTCTTCTACTTTTCAATCATCTTCGGTTGAAGCCATTTTTCACGACGCATAACACACTCTCTCTCTCTCTCTCTCTTTTTATGTATATATATCTATCACTCTATCTGTCTCTCTCTCTCTCTCTTTATGTATATATATCTATCACTCTATCTGTCTCTCTCTCTCTCTCTCTCTCTCTCTCTCTCTTTCTCTATGTATATATCTCTCACTCTTTCTGTCTCTCTCTCTCTCTCTCTCTTTCTTCTGCCCTTTTAACGGCGAAGTGTGATCGAATTATTAATTAGATTTAAATGAAAAAAAAAAAAAAAAAAAGGAAACAAAAAAGAGACCAAAAATGGGAACTCGAGGGAATATAACCGATGTAAGAAGCTTCAATCTTTTTTTTTTTCCTCTTCTTCTTCTTCTTCTTCTTATGCTTCTTTTTAACTTTTTGTTTTTTCTTTTCCGAATTTCTGTTTTTTTTTCTTTTTTTTTTCTTTTCCGTCCACGTTCTTCCTCGCACGTTTTTCGTTCCAGCTCGAACTTGAGAAACAGAGCGAGAAGGGCGACGTAACGAATTACAAGGCTAACGGAGAATTCGATCTCGTTGATTTTTCTGCGAGACGTAACATCGAGTATTACTCCTGTTGTCCGGAACCCTATCCGGATATCACCTATGAGATACGTTTGAGAAGGCGATCCATGTTTTACGTCTTCAATCTTATACTTCCTTGCATACTTATCAACGGTATCGGTGAGTTGTACATATTTTTATATTTATATATTTGTATATGTATTTATATCAATTTTTCTATTTTGATACATCCTTAAAGCTCCCATTCTCTCTGTGAAAAGGGTTAAACTTACTTTCAACGTCCTCTCCTTTTTATATACTTATATATTTGTACATTTATAGATTTATATATATACTTATATCAATTTTTCTATTTTGATACATCCTTAAAGCTCTCATTCTCTCTGTGAAAAGGGTTAAACTTATTTTCAACGTCCTCTCCTTTTTATATACTTATATATTTCTACATTTATAGATTTATATATATATATTTATATCAATTTTTCTATTTCGATATATCCTTAAAACTCCCTTTCTCTCTGTAAAAAGGGCTAAACTTACTTTCAACGTTCCTTCCTTTTTACCCAAACGACTTTGTTTTATTTATTTATTTATTTTTTTTAATCTTTTCTCTCGTCGCATCTTCGTAACTTCAAAGTATTCTAAATAAAATAAATCATTTCCATGTGTGTGTGTGCATTCTATTCGAATTTTTTTTTTTTTTTTTAAATCAAACGAGCAACGTTTACGAAACGACGAATAAGTATGTAACAAAAAGGACGTAAAAGAGAAAAGAAAAAAAGAAAAAAAAAAAAAGAGAGAAGAAAAGTGAAGGAAAGGAAACGAAAGAATAATTTAGTCCTTCGTTTCTTTTTCTCTTTCTTTCACGTGAAAGATTTTTATCTCCGAAGTTGGAGAACGACGATCGGTTTAAATCCAATTCTCATTCATTCATTCATTCGTTCGTTCGTACGTTCGTTCGTTCGTTCGTTCTTTCGTTCGATATTCCACGTTTAAAGTGTCACGAGAGCAAAAGTTTTTTTTTATCAGTTTGGTGATGGTATTGGTGGGATGGTGGGGTGGTCTCTTACATTTGTGCAGCTCTACTGGTATTCTACGTACCTTCGGAATCTGGAGAAAAAGTAACCCTTGGAATCTCGGCTTTATTATCGATGACCGTATTCCTGATGACTATACGCGAGACCCTACCACCTACGGAAAAGACGCCTTTGATCAGTTAGTATTTTCTTCTTCATTATTATTATTATTATTATTATTATTATTATTATTATTATTATTTTATTATTTCTTCTTCTTTTTTGTCGTCGTCGTCGTTGATTTTTTTTTTTCTTTCTTTCGTTTCTATCAAATCAAAAATTTCAGACGCTAATATTAATTCGAGAAAATTTCAATATTTCTAACGTATGAATCGTCAATTTTCGAACATTATATACATATATATATATTTATAAATATATATATATATATTTATAAATATATATAAAACATGTGCACATAAGTGTCGTATAAAGTAATTTAAAATTGTATATATGAAACAATCCAGAAGCCAATCAAGATCATTCCCGAATAATGTATGATTATTGAGTGAGAATAACCTGCGTCCTAACGAATGACGTTTCAAATGCGTCGCCGTGGAAACTTTCGAGGGAACTGGGCCGACGTGTTTTCATATTGGAAAGATAAATAGTGACAATTCTATCGATACCACCAGCTTTTAGCTATTTCTCTATTTAACTTTAAAAGAAAGAAAAAGGAGAAAATAAAAATAAAATGAATCGAACTAAAAGGAACAGAGTTTCGTCGTGTTTGTTTTTTTTTATTTTTTCTTCTTTCTTTATTTTTTTTTTTTCGTAAAAACATAATCCTTTTTTTTTTTTCGTTTTGATAGGACTCGTCATTGAGATCGCAAGGGAATTATTCTTTGTTATCATTAATTTAAATTATTAACTTTTATATATATTATATATTATATATACATATATATATGTATATACAATTTATGCACGTACGTTTAATGATGCCATTATGAATTTTGCTTTTGGTATTTTAGGTCTCTATTATGGCGTGAGCATTTGTCTCGTGTCGTTCGCGTCAGGATTAGCGGTATTGACATTGAATTTACATCATCGTACCACGAGAGTGCCCGAAGTTATGAGATCGTTATTTCTACACAAGCTGGCGAGAATAGTGTTTCTTAATCTTCAAGAAGAGAACAAGCAGGTGACTGTGCGACAACGTCTTTTTATCGAATACAATAATGACGTCGAAAGTATCGTTTGCGAGTAACGTAAAAATTTTTTGACAAAAGAAAACGTGAAACGTAAAAATTTATGATAAAAAATTTGTCGCAATTAATATCAGGGAACCGCGGAATCGACGAGGAAGTCGAACAACAGTTGTCCGTTGCATTCTAAAACTGATTTGCCTCAGCAACAAATGACGTCGCCTAAGCACGTTAAGAGAAAGCAGGATGGCGACGGTATCAGTCCTAATATTGGTAAATTCTTTCCTTATATTTTCTCTTCTTATTATTATTTTTCTATCTTTAATCTTTAATCTTGTCGGATACTCTCTAATCGTTTAATCGTGTTCGACGAATTTTAGATTTAGGAAAGGATAATAATTTGGAAACACAGTGGACTCGGATATTGGGAAGAGTGCACGCGACCATCGAGAGAAACGAGAGGCGTTTGGCGGAACATGATAAAAGAGAAAGGACGGAATTAGAATGGAAACAAATAGCTCTCGTTAGCGATCGCGTATTGTTAGGTATTTTCTTCCTTATGACTGTAGTTAGCACGGCCGTTATATTGTACGGTTCGCCACCCACAACGGAAAGGAAATACGACGACGAATCGTAGATGATTTTATTTAGGATCTTATTGAAAAAAAAAAAAAAAAAAAAAAAAAGTCAATTTTGTATGAAACGTCGTATCACGATTGTTCGTTTTAACGATTATAAATATTATGATTAATAACATCATGCAATATGTGAAAAAAAAACAACAACATTGGAATAATTATAATGACACGGTAATCGGGAGAATCGAGGAATTTTTTCTTTTTTTTTTTTTTTTTCCTTTTTTTCGTGCGACCATAACCAAGAGCATGTGTTTTTGGCTATTCGGCTATAAACTTTTTACATCGTGGAGTTTAACAATCATAAGTTCGACTATTCGTTGAAGAGACAAACGTCGTCATTGTAAATATTATATCGAGTATTATATACGTACACCAATCTCGGCTTTCATAATTCAATCGATAATTCTCATTAAGTAATGAATGATAAAGGTGTAATCAGTTTTTTTTTTTTTTTTTTTAATTTTCAAGCAATGGCTTACGATTTTTTTTTACACGATTAGTCTGAATTCTTGCGGAAAATATAGGGTATCGAAGAATTAGAGAGTATTGAGCCAAGGAAAGATTCTTTTAAAGGTATAATGTTATATAAAAGTGTTACAAATTACATATGGTAATAAATATCTTCGAACAACATATATATATATAAATATCTATGTATATATAAAAGATTTGTAATCCAAATATTTATATGTATTTAATAGTAGTCTGGTACCGGCGCGCAGGCAATCTTTATGAAATCTTCGTATTTGACGTTACCGTTGACGGATACATTGGCCTCTCGAAAGATTTGCTCCACTTCAATATATAAAATTATCGTATAAAGATTTATCGTCGACTTGAATATCTTTATAAAACATTAACACTTGCGATAACTCACCTTCTTTGTTACTCAATTTTTCTCCCCAACGAAGAAGCATATGAGCCAATTGTCGTGCAGGTATAGTACCGGTATGAGCAGTATCCGCAGCTTGAAAAGCTTCTATAACTTCTTTCGGAAGATCTTCCGCTCTCGTTTGCAAGTGCATGGCTTCGAGAAAATCGGCGAATGACATTTTTCCACCTGAGGTATACGATGGCAAAACGTTTAATACTTCACGGCATAATTTGGAATTACCATGAAAGATATTGTGATGGCATCAAAGAAAAAAAATAACAACGACAATTGGTATAGCCGACCTTTATCCTTAAGATATTTGTTTAATTCAGCAATCGTCGGACTGAGACCTAACGACCTCATAATGATGGTCAATTCGTCTAAGGTACGAATCTGACCATCGCGAGCAAATAGGTAAAAACATTCCCTGAATTCTGTAATGAAACAAGTCGGGATCGTTAAATGAGCGTTTAATAATATGCATATCTGTGAAGATATAAATAAAAAAAATATATATATATATAGATATATAAACAGCACGGTTTGGCATATAGTAAATAATAATGTTAAAATACAATGTAGACAAAGGAACATACCATCGATGTCTTCTTCTCGAAAGTAGCGAGCCTAAAATAAAGAAAAAAATGTCAGAGGTGTACATGTACGTTACGATGAATTTTTTTTTGTTTTCCTTTTTTTAGTTACAGCATAAAAATTGTTCTCGTAATTACCATAATAAATCGTTTTTGAATCGTCACGGATATCTGCGAACACCTGTCAAACGTGTGACGTCAACGAATGTCCACATCGCGATAGGACATAACCTAAAAACTTTCGGATAATATTTTGACGCATTGACAATAATGTATATATGTATATATATTTTTTTTTTTTTATTTTAACCGAATTTGAAGATAGAGGAGAATAAGATCTAATGAAATTATATTTCCTTTTTATTATCTTTTCAAAGTAGGTATTACATTTGGCGGTAAAATTTGTAATATCGATAGAACGTAAGATAAATTCTCTACAGATCTCGGCCAATCATAAAAAAGAGAATATTTTTCAATCGGCCAATGAGAAGCGCCGAGGGAACGTATCACCTTTAACGCATTAACGAAGAGGTGTATCGACGAATTGGTTTCGACGATGTTGGCAATAAGAATTATGTATTGTTCCTTTATATTTTATAACTTTGGCTACATTGCATCGCTGTTTTATACCTTAGTTTCAATTTGTTAACGGTTTTTTTGTTTTTTCTTTTATTATTTTTTTTTTTTATTTTCGATAGATCTCACACAAGAGTAGTCGGCCGCTCGATCGATATGGTATTTCACTTTTCGTACTTAATTTCTACTCGCAAACAAATCACGTACCTGTTGGACAATAAACGTTTTGATCGGGCTTAATAATGACGATCGCAAAATTAACATCTGTAGGTACGTATATTTATACGTGAAAAAAAAAAGATCGTTCAAAAAATACGCAAGAAATGAATTCGTAAAGATCGTGAATTATTATCATTATTTAGAACGAAAATTTCTAACCCGTGTCCAGTAGAAAAGAATCCGAAATTCCAGCGTGTTTTCGGAATCCGTTAATAGTGTCCTTCCCTTCGAAGGACATCTCGTATAATCGCGATATCGAGAGAATCCAGTTTCGAGCGCAGTTCGGACGATCGAAAGGGAAAGAAGTTTAACGTATCGAAATTCCGAGGGAATGGCGTTGAAAAGGGCCATGTGGTCGGATACTAGAGAATCGGAGGAAGAGGAAGAAGGAAGGGAAGGAGGGTTGGAGGGTGGGAGGGAAAGGAAAAAATGTAGGCGAAAGAGTAGAAGAAGAAAAAGAAGAGGAGGAGGAGGAGGAAGAAGGAAGAAGGTAAGATAGATCCCAAGTATCCCAAGTATCCTATCGCCGGTTGGAACTTCGTTCTTGAAAGAGGGGAAAGACTAAACTCGCGACTCGCGAGGAGGGGTAGTGGTCAAAGAGCGTCGAGTGGCTGGCAAAGAGATGAACGAAGAAAAGAGAGAGAGAGAGAGGGAGAGAGAGGGAGAGAGAGAGCGAGAGATAAAAAAAAAGAAAGAAAACAAAAAGGGTGACTACAGGGTGAAACGTAAGAGGAAGGTGGCTCGTTAAAGATAGGGGAGGGTCGAATAAGCTCGTCCGAGGGTGGTGGTATAGGGAGTGGGGTGTCGGATAGAAGGAGGAGGAGGAGGAGGAGGAGGATTTGGTGGGGTTGGGGTGGGGGGTAGACGGACGAAGCGCAGTATCGGTGCGTGCGGTGAGAGAAGAGACATCGCGAAGGAGCGGTAGTGGTGGGGGGTTAGATAGAGATAGATAGATGGATAGATAGAGAGAGAGAGAGAGAGAGAGAGAGAGAGCACACAGCTGGGTCGAAGGCGGCGAGTGGTGGGGGAAGTCGTTGTCCTCGGTGTATCTTCACGCGAGTCACGAGAGCGGCTCGTCAGTTCGACGCGGAACGCGTTGCCATTCGTATCGTTGTGTTTTTCGACGTTTCTTTCTCCCTCTTTATTTCTTCATCTCTCTCTCTTTCTATCTATCTCTATCTATCTATCTATTTCTCTCTCTCTCTCTCTCTCTTTCTCTCTTTCGTCCGTCGTGTTCCATCACATTCACCCTTTCTCTAAAACACGTTTTATATATATATATATATATACACACATATATATATATATCGCTCGCGATCTTCACTCACTCTCTCTCTCTCTCTTTGTCTATCCTTCCAATCTCCTACCCGGTTTCTTTGTTTCTCTCTCGTTTTCGCTAAGGGATATTATATACATTGGAGTCGCAAACACGCACTCGGAGGGCCGCTCCTGTGACACGTAATGGTGCGCGCGATTCATATCGGAGCGAACGCACTGTATAACGCGAGGAACGCTCCGCCCTATGAACGTCGAGAGAAAGAGAGAGAGAGAGAGAGAGAGAGAGAGAGAGAGATAAAGAGAGAAGAGAGTCCGGCAGTATCAAGAAGGATAGGACGGACGCCTCTGGCAACCGTGGAACTTCGTCGTTCTACTAACTTGTTAACGTCGTCCTCGTTGCAGTTGCAGTTGCCGTTCTCGTTCTCGTTCTCGTTGCTGTTGCTGCCGTCGTTGGTGCACCTTGGTAAGTCTACGCGACACCGAAGAGAATGAGAGTTTGATAGAACGCGAGAATCGGTGAGCACGCGCGATACGTCCTTCGTCTAACTACATAAGTAATACCTTGTATCATATACCTATACATACATACATACATACATACATACATACATACACACATATATATATAGATATAGATATACGTATGAACGTGTACGTACATGCGTGGTGTCCGTTTCCCGTTTTTCCTTCTTACCCTTCTCCCCCTCTTCCTCCTCCTTTTTCACCTTCTCACCCTCCTGTCTTTCTTGCTTTGAACACATCCGTATCTCTCATATCTCATCCCTCGTTCATTCGCGTCCCTTTCGCGCGCAGTCTCCTTCATTTTTCCTCTCTCTCTTTCTCTCTTTCTCTTTCCCTCTATTATACCCAGACCTTCGAAATCTCGTGTCGTTTAAACGTTTCCCTCGTTTATACATGATGTTTTTTTCCCTCCGACAAGTTCTCTCTCTCTCCCTCTCTCTCTCTCTCTCTCTCTCTCGCTCTCTCTGTCTGTAAAATTCTCCTCTTATTCCCCGTAACTATTTCGTAAAAGAACACTTTTGATTTCGTAACCATGTACTACGGACTTTGTTAATCCGATTGAACATATATAAACGATTTTATATATATATATATATATATATATATATATATATATATATATTTATATACATATATTGTGTGTATTTGTATGGATGCGAACGGTATGACTATGTTTAAGATGATGAACGTCATTTTATCCATTGGCCCTTTCTTCGACGACATACACTTTTTAATTTTTTTATTTTTTTTTCTCATTCTTTTTTTTCTTTTTCTTTTTTTTTTTTTTTTTTTACTGGCAGCTTTGCATCCACGGCACAACTACGGTCATTATCGGTGACTTTAATGCCGACTCGTTACCTAACTCCTCCGCAAACGATTCTTCCTTACCTCTATGAATTACTTTTGTGTTCCAGCAGGCTTTCACCTATTCCGTTTACCGATACGCGCGACGGTACGGGCACGGACACGTTGCAGACAATATTATATATATATATATATATATATATATATATATATATATATATATATATATATATATATAATATCGTTGAGTATATATATATATTGAGTATATATATATGATATTGAGTGTGTATATATATATATATATATATATTCAACGATGTGTTTCGGCTTTGTTTTTTTAAACGCGACGCGTAATAATAATTTTCAACCGTTAAATGTTCTTCTTTTTTTCATTTCTTTTCGCGCGCGAACGATCCTTTCTTTTTTTCTTCTTTTTTTTTTTTTTTTTTTTTTTTTAACGCGTCTAGGAAATTATATTTCGCAAGAGAAAAGAGAAGAGAGTGTGTGTGTGTGTGTGTGTGTGTGTTGTGTATTATGATTTCAAAAATAGAAGAACACCTTTAATATGCGTCTTTTGTAACCAGCGAAAGCGATTACGTATAATAATGATAATAATAATAATGATAATAATAATAACAATAATGAGAATATTAAGTTATTATAAATCGAAAATGTTCATCGATTGAAGGAAAATTTGTGAAATCTGTTACACCAGGTTCTAGTTATACTACTAGTGGGTTAAATTTGTCATGTTTGTACAGTCTAATGAGTTTTCTCTTTGTTTCACTGCTTTCTCTCTCTCTCTCTCTCTCTCTCTCTCTCTCTTTCTCTTTCTCTCTCCCTCTCTCTCCGTCTCGAAATTTCGTCGAAACGAGGTAGCCCTGGATAAAAAAAAAATCGCCGACTTTATAAATACCGTCCTACCATAATTGGATCGTTAGTACACTGATTTTTAGCTGTATTTTAAATTCATGGCGCATTTCTACTTTGCCGAGGGTAGTGGAGAGAGAGAGAGAGAGAGAGAGAGAGAGAGTGTGTGTGTGTGAGAGAGAGAGAGGAAGAGAGTTCGCCACTACCATCACCATTGCATGCCTCGTTTGTATGATTTTTTTTTCCTGTTTTCTATCTTCTTTTTTTTTTATTTATTTATTTTTTGTATACTCTCGTTCTCTCTCTCTCTCTCTCTCTCTCTCTCTCTCTCTCTCTCTCTCTCTCCTATAATTTTATTTTCGCAAGGATTTTTATATACCCATTAGGTACGTGTATCTTTACATTTGCAATCTCTCTCATTTATAGTATTATTACTGTCGTCAATGTAAATTTACAATGTATACAACCGGACGTACGTACATATACAATGTTATTATTATTATTGTTGTTGTTGTTGTTG
>OU426997.1:8721270-8728770 GCA_911387935.1 Dolichovespula saxonica | reverse complement strand
AAAACTTATATACGTTCTTTATGTTTCCAACTTCGTAGTATTTATTTTATTTCGATATGATTAAAAAAAAAAAAAAAAAAAAAAAAAAGAGTGACGTTTAATTATCAATGGAGTTAATTAATTATCGTAAAAGCTCGCGTTTGATTTAATTTCAATTTTCGTTTGTTTATTGTACATCCCTCGTACTTCGTATTTGTAGTAACACACACACACACACAGAAACGCAAAGAGAAAAGAGAGAGAGAGAGAGAGAGAGAGAGACAAAATAATAGATTTTTAATCAGAAAACACACATTTGATAATAACGAGGATGGAGAGAACGAAAAGAAAAAAGAAAAAAAGAAAAGAGCCCATCGTTATCGTCAAAGTTTCGTACGAAAGAGAGAGAGAGTGTGTGAGAGAGTGTGTGAGAGAGAGAGAGAGAGAGAGAGAGAGAGAGAGAGAGAGAAAGAGAGAGAGAGTGAGTACACGGTTCTCGAGATAATTTCCTACGACCACTTTGAAGTTCGTCGAAGTATTTAGGTCCCAATTTAGTTGTGGTGTGGTGTGCACACGAACGCAGAATTGCGTCCGAGTTGTACTCCAAGGTGTCCGCGGCGTTATAATATGTATTTACAACGGGAAAAGTTTCGATTGAAAAAGGGCGATAAACGAAAAGAGTCATTTAATATTTAAGCGTATTATAACCGGCTACATTTCCGTGTACATGGAAAGCTTTATATTTCTCTCTCTCTCTCTCTCTCTCTCTCTCTCTCTCTCTCTCTCTCTTTATATTTTTCTCTTTCTTTCTTTTTTTTTTTTTTTTATCTTTTATTAATTTTTCTTTTTCGTTCTTTTTGGTTTCTCTGTCACTCTCGTTTTAAATTCATTTTTAATAAAATTGATAAAACGTTTCGCCGGAAACGTTACGTTCGAGTCTCGACGTTGCAGCTTTCGGAAAATTTTTACACATTATCGGATTTTTCAAAACATTCGAAAATATTTTATGAATTATATGTACGTGTGTTTGTGTGTGTGTGTGTATCGATCGATCGATGAAAAACGAGAAAAAGAATTTTACTGCGATTCGTTTAATCTATCTTTCCTTTTTATCCTCAGTAAGTGCATTATCGGATGTATTTACGGTACGTACGGTAGCGATACTAGAGGGGAGGGAGGGATGGAGGGTTGAAGGGACGAAAGGGAGTACTTGTTGGCGAATTTGGGAATCAAGAAGCAATCGATTTTCTCTTCCGGTTAATCTCACCGAAATAATCGTTTGCATCATTCATAAACCCCTTTTATTCTCGTCGAGACGTAAAAAAAAAAATAAAAAAAAAATGCGAAATTCCTTCTTCGTTCTTCGACTTACCTACGTATATATACTCATGTTATACGTAGATGGGATAATACGTGTGTGTGTGCAAAAACGTATATCCGTAACTGTGGATGGTTATCGTTACGGATATATTACTTTTTATTATCATAATAAACAAAAAAAAATATATGTATGTATGTATGTATGTATATATAACATTTTACGTCTTTTTTGATTAAAAAAAAAAAAAAAAGGAAATATATATAAAATTTTACGTCATTTTTGGTTAAAAAAAGGAAATACATATATAACATTTTACGTCATTTTTTGGTTAAGAAAAGGAAAAAAAAATATATATATATATATATGTATATATGTGTGATTAGAAATTAATGTATGGGTAATCGATATACTTAATACCATAGTAACATTGTTGTACTTATAAGAACCTTTTCGGTATGAAATTAAAAGAAAGTTATATATATATATATATATATATATATATATATATATATATATATATATATAGACTTTCTTTTAATTTCATACCGAAATATATATATTAATATAATATATATATATATATATATATATATATATATATATATATATATATTAGAAGAAATATATATAAATATAGATATAATATAGATATAATATAGAATTATATTTCTTCTATAGATTATATATAATATAAAAGAAATATATATATATATATATATATATATATATATATAGACTTTCTTTTCATTGTGTGTGTATATATATATATATATATATATATATATATATTTATACAATGAGAGAGAGAGAGAGAGAGAGAGAGAGAGAGAGAGAGAGAGTCTAGACGAAGGAGTTGAGTCTGACGTCGGTCCCTTTATTTTCCAGCGTAGATATCGCGGAGCAGTCGCGATCGTCGAGAGTGCCTAAGCAGAAAGGAGAAGTAGAAGAAGTAGAAGAAGAAGAAGAAGAAGCAGAGGTAGAATAAGAATAAGAAGAAGTAGAAGAAAAAGGATAAGAAGAAGCAGCAGAAGCAGAAGCATCATCATCATAAGAAGAAGAAGAAGAAGAAGTAGGAGGAGGATAGAACCGGTTGAAAAAGACGTTCGAGGTGGAAGAAAGGAAAAGGAGGATAAGAAGGAGAAGAAGAAGAAGGAGGAGGAGGAGAAGGAGGTGGTGGTGGTGGTGTAGCGAAGGGGAGAGGAGGAGGAAGAAGGATCGAAAGGTTGAGCGACCCTGAAAGGTGGGGTAGGAGAAGGTGGACGAAGCGGAGGAGGAGGAAGCGGAGGTGGAAGGAGTAGAAGAAGAAGAAGAAGAGGAGGAGGAGGTGAAGGAGGAGGTGGAGGTGAGGAAGAGGAGATGAGCTCGGTGGGTGACTCGACAAGTGCGGTGCTGTTCGGCTGTTCGACGAAAGGCGGCAGATAGCGCCATTAGAAGAAAAGACTCCAGCGCGCGTTCCTTACACGAGAAACGCGATGCCGAGCCGTTGCTCCGCGGCCCTGGCCCAAGAGGAAGAAGAGGAGGAGGAGGAGGAGGAGGAGGAGGAGGAGGAGGAGGAAGAGGAGGAGGAGGACGAAGAGGGAGGAGAGGCCCAGAGACCTCCTCGTCGACGTCGACGTCGACGAAGAAGACGAAGATCTTCCTACTCTTACCTCCTCTTCGCAGTTCCTCTCATTTTCTTCTTCCTATCGTCGTCGCTATTCTCGATAGCTGACGCCTTGCCGTTTCATCCTGTGCCGACGCACAAAGGTGAGTCACGTGAAATCCTCTTCTTCTTCTACCTCTTCTTCTTCCTCTTTATTGGAATCAAAATTGTAAAAAGTATCATCGCTTGATCGTTGTAACAATCCTTCCGTTTTTATTTTTTTTTTTCTTTTCTTTTTCTTTTTCTTTTTTTTTTCTTTTTTTTTGTTTGAACAATTCACCAATTGGAAGAACGACGACGAGGACGAGGACGATAGACTTTTTACGATCGACTTTTTACGATAGATCGAGTCAATCGAACGTTCGTTTCCTGAGCACGACGATGATACGAGTGATAATACGTACTGTGTATATTTATTTTCGAATATAGTGTGTGAGAGAGAGAGATAGATAGATAGATAGATAGATAGATAGATAGATAGATAGATAGATAGAGATAGAGATAGAGGTAGAGATCGACGAATGTATTTTCTAGCTTCTCGCGTCTAATCTCTCACATCTCCGACAATACTGTACACACACACATACACACACACACATACACGCATGTACGCGCGCATAAACACACACACACACACGCACGCACACACGAGGACGGGGATGGGGTGTCGCGACGATGGGTTCGTTCAAAATTCAGTCGCACAGAGACGAAGGTGACGGCGGTGGATGAATTCGCGAGTTGTCTCTAAAGCATTGACAGTGTTAAATCGCGGTTAATGCATCCGACAGAGAGAGAGAGAGAGAGAGAGAGAGAGAGAGAGAGAGAGAGAGAGAGCAATCGCTTAATAGTCAACACTTCTCTTTGTCCCATGACTTCCTTTTGTTCTTGATCGGTACTTAGGCAAACAATAGGACGCGACCCCAAATGGCACTTTAATTGTGCGTAGGTACGCGAGTGATGCAGAGAGAGAGAGAGAGAGAGAGAGAGAGAGAGAGAGAGAGAGAGTCCTCGAGTATGACACTCGTGTACACTCATCTACTTGCTATCATTTTTTCGCCTATAAAACAAAAAAAAGGGCTTCTGCTTCCCATATTTTATCGCTACTTACCCCTCCCTCCCTCCCTCTTTCCCTCCCTCCCTCCCTCGTCCTCGTCTCCTTTTCCTCTCTTTTCTTTTTCCTTTTTTTTCGTTTTTTTATTTTTTTATTTTCTTTTTTTTACTCTCCATGACGCGTACCATCACGATTTTTAACTCGACGTCAACGAGCCACACGGGGACAATGAAAAACAAATGTATTATTTACGCTCGTAAGTTGCTTTAGTTTTGTCCCGGGGAATATTCTCGTTCGGGCCACGCTTCAGTTTCGAGCCTCTTTTCATTCGTCTTTTCTTTTTTTTTTCTTTTTTTTTTTTTTTTCTTTTCTTTATCCTCTTTTTTCCTTTTATCCTCCTCCTCCTCCTCCTCTCGCGTTATATTTACCATCGCGCAGAGAAAACAGATACAACGTTCGTACAACGTTAAGACATAATTTTCCCGTCTTCTTTCTTTTTTCCTTTTATATACTTTTGGACGTTTTCCATAATTTTCCTTTTTCTTTATAATTTTACTTTTAAAAATGTACTTCCTAAAACCAGTTCGACCGGTCTTATCCCATTAATTCAATTCCAAACTCTTTCTCTCTCTTTGTCTCTCTATCTCTATCTCTCTCTCTCTCTCTCTCTCTCTCTCTCTCTCTCTCTCTCTCTCTCTCTCTCTCTAAATATATATATATATATTTATCTCTCTCCGTCGTACTTTCACTCGAAGTTAGGGAATAATTAAAAAAATTTCGTCCGTCGACCAGAAACGAGTAAAACCTTTACAACCCCTCTTTCTCTCGACTCTAACGAGTCTATTTACTTTGACGTACTCCTTTCGTTTTACGTATTTACATAGTATACAAGTATTATACGTATACGTTACATTTACACACACACGCGCACACACACACACACACACACACACACACATACACGTATACACGATATTTAAAATACATAACTAGAAGATGTAAGCATAGATATTCGTATAAATATAATTAGAACTTTTGGAAGTTCTCGAGCAATGATATATTTCATTTGGTTCGTGGCAGCAGACAGTGAAAGTTCTCAGCTTCAGCCTAAGCGATCTTGAAACTCGTAATGTTCCTCTCTCTCTCTCTCTCTCTTTCTCTTTATTTCATACACATACACACACACAAGCGTGCGCGCATTAAAATCACGCGAAAGATTTTCGAGATCTCTTAGATTTGGTCGATTTCATTTTCACGAGGATTTTTTTTACTCTTTCTTTTTTTTCTTTTTTTTTTTTTTTTTTACGAAAGAGAATAGACGAGCCGATACGTAACGACGACGACAGGTTTCTCTCTCTCTCTCTCTCTCTCTTTGTAAGCCCACACCTCAATTATTTCCCTCATTAAGCATTTTCACCCTTTAAACGTGTCCGCGGAGGGATAGAGAGAAAAAAAAGAGAGAAAGAGAGAGAGAGAGAGAACGTCCCCATCGATAGACAACTCCACACACCAACCATCCTCCTCCTCCTCCTCCTCCTCCTCCTCCTCCTCCTCCTCCTCTTCTCTCTCTTCTCTGTTCTTCTTTGTAATTTAATTGCTTCGCGAAATAACGTGATTATCCCTTTCCGGTGTTATACAATCGTCACGTTCTTTCTTTCTTTCTTTATTTATTTATTTCTTTTTTTTTTCTGTCGTTGTCCTTCTCTCGGCACCTTCTTTTCTATTATTTTATATTTTTATTTTTTTTCTTTTATTTTTATTTATTTATTTTTTTTCATTACTTTAACGAGAACCCCGTTAATTTTACTTAAGAACGTGCAAACAAATACCTATCGGATGATCTTACGTTCGTTTGCGTTAATTAAGCTTTATTCTTTCTTTATTGTTTTTTTTATTTTTTTTTTGTTTTCCTTTCCTTCCCTTTTATTTCTTCTCACGCGACAAGAAAGAATAAGACAAATAAAATTGCTCGGAGTATACGTACCAATAGTATATGCATGGTGTATGTGTGTGTGTGTGTGTATATATATATATGTGTATATATGTATATATATATATATTTTTTTTCTCTTTCCTTCATTCTTAGTGCGTCGAACAAAATCTTTAGTCAGATTCTATGACGCATTCTCACGCGATATCCGATCACGAGCCGAACTCACACCTATTAAAACACGTATCATACACGAATATCTTATTATCCTTATTTTTCTTTTTCTTTTGCTTTTTCTTTTTCTTTTTCGTTTCCTCTCTTTTTCTACAAGAATGCACGATACGTCTGTACGGACGTACGTCCGTTGTTCCATCTACGATTTTTTTTCTGTTTCATTTTTTTTTCTTTTTTTTTTTCTTTTTTAATGACTCAACTTTTCCGCATTTAATGGAACCACGGTAACTTTACGTATGTTTCAGGGATAACGCGTAGATCATACATCAGATACTACGAGCCAGCATCTTACGACACGGTGGCATTGAGACGTCATCGTGACAGGACGCGTCGTGACGTTTCCGATTCTATCGAAAGTCAACCTCTTCTTTTACGCTTGAAAGCGTTGGATAGGTACGTTCCAAGATATATTTATATATATATATATATATATATATATATATATATATATATAAATATAAATAAAAATATAAATATATATATATATATATATATATATAAATATAAATAAAAATATAAATATATATATATATATATATATATATATATATATATCGATGCATAATAATGTTTTCTTTTTCAACAACTTTTATCAATAATTTTCCCCCCCCCCCCTCTCTCTCTCTCTCTTTCTCTCTCGTTAATATAACCTTGTTTTACGTTTAATAACGAACAAACTATTTCTAAGAGAAACGTTTCGAGAAGGATAAGTGATAAAAAGCTGACCCCGTGACGTGAAATTTAATAAAAGTAACGCGATTTAGTGTGTGTAAGGGAAAGACAGGAAAGTATATATATATAAAAGAGAGAGAGAGAGAGAGAGAGAGAGAGAGAGAGAGAGAGAGAGAGAGAGAGAGAGAGAGAGAGAGAGAGAGGGGTAGAGGACGTGTGGGGAGTGAAGAAAGAACTATGCAAGGTCATCAAACGCGCAAGGTATTACACCCGTCAGGTGTATAAATCTATCTATGTATGTATGTATGTATGTATGTATGTATGTATGTATGTATGTATGTATGTATGTATGTATGTATCCTTGACGGGTCAGTAAGCAGGGTGGTGGATCCAATTAAGGCCACTCTCTGTTCGTATAGAAATGCGTTACGTTTTCCTTGTTCCAATGGATATTATAGTTATCGTCTGAGAGGATTAACGAACGGTACGAGCCACCGTTGTGTTCGCTATAGGGGGAGAGGGGGTTGAATGTCGAAAAGGTGGGGTTGGAGGGCAAATACTGCCTTTCTCGAGACGATCGTTATATTATGTAGTAACTAACAAGCACAACTTTTGTATTCCTATTATTACTTTCTCTCTCTCTTTCTCTCTCGT
This sequence comes from Dolichovespula saxonica, assembly GCA_911387935.1. NCBI lineage: Eukaryota > Metazoa > Arthropoda > Insecta > Hymenoptera > Vespidae > Dolichovespula > Dolichovespula saxonica. Next base: position 8,721,287 of record OU426997.1, on the reverse strand, counting down.
TCTTTATTTTTTGTCTT
>OU426997.1:8666270-8711270 GCA_911387935.1 Dolichovespula saxonica | reverse complement strand
AAACGCGGACGAATAACGTGACCGAGAGAAAATAAGAACAGATTCCCATCATCATTATCATCATCATCGTCATCGTTATAATTATCATCGTCGTCGTCATCGTACGCGTACGTATAATGATACTTAAGTTTATGGTGAAACGTACGGTACGTGTACGTAAGAACGAACGCGTTACGATTCTGCTAGCGTAAGAACTCGGTGATGTAGAAGAGAAAGAGTAGAGTAGAGTAGAGTAGAGTAGAGTAGAGTAGAGTAGAGTAGAGTAGAGTAGGTCTCTCGGACAATGGACGCGAAGCAGTATAATTTCGTACGTTAGATGAGTTCGCGTCGCTTCCTGAGTTTTGTTGTATGTAGGTGAAACCGTAAGCTCGGAAAATTTATCGAACTCTAGAAAATCGTACCTCTCTCTCTCTCTCTCTCTCTCTCTCTTTCTCTTTCTCTTTCTATTTCTCTCTATCTCTCTTTCTCTTTTTGTTTCTGTTTCTGTCTGTCTCTCTCTCTCTCTCTCTCTTTCCTTTTCATTGTCTTTCTCTCCCTTAAAATCACATTTTCTCTATCAAAGCAAATGGCGAACGTCATTCCCGAAAATCGGTAGCATGAGTGCACTCACTCACTCACTCACTCACTCACTCACTCACTCACTCATTCACTCATTGACTCACTCACTCACTCACTGAGTCACTGACTCGTCGTTGTCCGTCGAGAATCAACGAGAACGACGACGATGGCCGAGCCATCGCTTTCGTGATTTCCAACTGGGGGAGAAAACCGTGATCGATGTCGTTTCAATCGTCATGGTTTTTCGGGTTAAAACTATGGGAGAATAAAATAAAGAGAGGAAGGAAAAAAGGAAAAAGGAATAATGAAGGAGGATAAAAGAAGGGGAGATCTTAACGTAATATTATTAACGTTTAGGAAGGATACTATTTTATTTCTTTCTTTTATTTTCATTTTATTGGTTCTTTCTTTCCTTTTTTTATTTTTTTTTTTTTGCTCATTTTCCATGAGACTTTCGAAAATATTTTCTCTTCTTCTTTCGTTCGTTAAAATAAAAAAAAAAAGATAAAAAAAGAAAGAAAATGATGAAGGAAAGGAAAGGAAAATCGTCGATTCGTAATAATCGATCTGTCGATCGATCGATCGATTTTTATCGATCTTATCATTATCATCATTTTTTTTTCTTTTCTTTTTTTTTCTTTCTTTCTTTCGTTATTTCTTTCTACTACGGGGCTTGTAAATAACGAAAGGATAATTTTCGATTCGCGGAAGAGCGATCGATTAGTCGAGTAATGAAATAGCATATTGGAGAATATCGAAAGGGGGAGATAATTAAGTCGTAGAACCACGAGCTAATTATACGAGTATTATATTTAACGAAAATTCATAAATGTTGATTAAACGTACGAAATTCGTGAGAATCATCGTACGGACGGACGATTAACGGGAATATTGATTTCGAGATTGACAGAGAGAGAGAGAGAGAGAGAGAGAGAGAGACAGAGAGAAGATAGTGGGAGGGTAAAGGGGAGAAAATAATGCAGATTTTGAATAATAATTAAATATATGAAATGCTAGTTATTAAATTGACTCGACTTTTCGAATTATTCAATCCCTCTTCGATTGATTCCCTTTCTCTCACTCTCTCTCTCTCTCTCTCTCTCTCTCTCTCTCTCACTCTCTCTCTCTCTCTCTCTCTCTCCCTCTATTTCTCGTTGACCGGTTACAACGGCATGGTATAACGCGTATTCTCGCTAATCCGATTAGCTATTAAACTTGCCTAATTGACGGTATGCGCGCTTATATATGTATATATGTATATATGTATATATATATATATATATATATATATATATATATATATATATATATATATATCGGCTTATCCATCGTACTTGCAATTTGTTATCGAAAAATCTCGACTGTGTATTATCGGGTATGCAATAAAAAAAAAAAAAAAAAAAGAAAGAAATTAATGCGTTATACACGTGTGTGTGTGTGTGTGTGTGTGTGTCTTTATCTGATCGTATAAAAATCTTTTTTTTTTTTTATAGAAAGAGATGAAATTAATTCGAGCACGACGGGCGACTAATTTATATCTCGCCAAATAAATAAATAAATAAATGGTTTCTCACGTTCGGACGAACAAATGGTAGGGGAGGGGGATATTCGACGAATGTATTTCGATATTTCGTCGAATAAAATTATTAAAATGATGCACGTTCCGTTCGAGCGTGTCGCGACTTACGTTAATGTCGTTTACGTATTTCAACGCTTATAAGTATTCGAAAATAATTGGATTTAAATCGGCGAAGTAATACGTTTCGTTCTATCTCCTTTTTACGTTCCTCTTTTTTTCTTCTTCTTCTTCTTCTTCTTCTTTCGTATCTCTTTCCCTCCCTCCCTCCCTCCCTCTCTCCCTCCCTCTCTCTTCGCGAGTTTATTTTATTTTATTTTTTTTTTCTTTTTTTACTCTCACGTTCGTCCGGTAACGAGACGAGCTTTTCTTTCGCTCTACTCCGGGAGCAAAAAAAAAGGAGGAACAAATAAAAAAAAATAAATAAATAAATAAATGAAAAAGAGAGAAAATAAAGGAAAAAAAAAAAAAAAAAAGAAAAGGAAAGGACAACAAAAAGGAACGCGAACAAAAGGGAATGATTTCTCGCTCGCCGACGAATGAAATCTAATTTGTTCCGTCGAACAAATGGTGTTTACGTTGTGGCGAAGTCATTGGACGTGGATATTCTCGCGTAGTTGTCTCTGATGTTTTACGTTCGAAATGAAAGGGAAAGAGACAGAGAGAGAGAGAAAAGAAAAAAAAAGAAAGAAATAGGAAAGCCTTTGTTGATTAACAATCGATTTGCGTCGAATCGACGTATTAGTCGATACGAAAACAGCAGCCATCTCTCGCGCAGGACGCGTCGAGACGACGCATCGCGACGCGTCGCGTCGCGACGCTTCGTGAATGAGCAAACGTTTACCTTTCATGATTTTCCTGTCGTCGTCGTCTTCGTAGTCGTCTCCGTAGTCGTCGTCCTCCTTCTCCTCCTCCTCCTCCTCGTCTTCAAACTTTTCGAGGAAAATCAAATTTGCGTCGTTTTATCCTCATTTTCCTCCACTTTAAGTCGTAATCTTCGTTTGGCCGCAACATCGCCGACACAACTCCGACGTTTTCTTACCTCTTCTATCGTACATTATCCTCCATTTTTCGTTTCATCTAATTCCATTTCGTTTCCTTTCCTTTCGTTTCGTTTCGTTTCATTTCATTTTTTTTTTTTTTTTTTTTTTTTTATTTCGTTTCGTTTTTTTACATTTCATTTTTTTATTCACTTTGTTTCGTTCTTTTTTACATTTCATTTCGTTTTTTCACATTTCATTCTTTTTATTTACTTCATTTTTTTTTTATTCATTTCGTTTCGTTTTTTTTTACATTTCATTCTTTTTATTCACTTCATTTTTTTACATTTCATTTTTTTTTATTCATTTCGTTTCGTTTTTTTTTACATTTCATTTTTTTTATTCATTTCATTTTTTTAATTCATTCCATCTCATTTTTTTACATTTCATTTTTTTCATTCATTTCATTTCATTTCATTTTTTTACATTTTATTTGTTTTATTCATTTCATTTCATTTTTGTTATTCATTACATTTCATTTCTTTTATTCATTTCATTTTTTCCATTTCTTTTTTTTTTTTTTTTTATTCATTTCCTTTCATTTTTTTACATTTCATATTTTTTATTCATTTCATTTAATTTTTCTCTTTCTTTTCTTTTTTTATCATTACATTTCCATTCGTCAAATGTTAAATGTACGTTCGTACGATCGTACCTTATCGACGAGAGGCACCACCATTAATTGGATCGAGTATCGGTACGTCGTTACGTAAGAATGTTAAAAAAAAGAAAAAGAGAAAGAAAAAGAAGGAAAAAAAGAGAAATTATTCTCTCTCTTCTTTTTCTTTCCTTTAGTTTTTTTTTCCTATTTTTTTTTTCTTGTTTTTTTTTTTTTTTTACAACACCGACACGAAAATTAGATTCAGTACGAACGTTTTGTACTTTTCGAATCGTCGCCGGTATGCAACGTCATTACGTCAGAGAGAACTCTCTCAGGATAGGAAAAGTACGTTTCGGTTTAATCTAATTCGTCCGCCCGTTGACTTTCTTCTTATTTTCCTCTTTTACTTTCTTCCTCTCCCCCCTTTCTTTCTCTCTCTCTCTCTCTCTCTCTCTTTTCCCTTATCTTTTTTCCCTTTCCTTTTCTTTCCTTTTTTCCGTCCTTAACCGTAACAAATATGATCAGTCTACGTTGTCGTTCTTCATCATTGTTGTTTGCGTTTGCAAGCATCGCGCCCTAATGCACTTTACGATAAATCCTACACCCGAGTAAATGCGAATCGTAACGCACACAACCACACGAACAAGTACACACACACACACACACACAAATATCATACATATTACACATGGATAATCATTTTTATTTTATTATCATTTTATCGACGGAATCGTTCGAGACAAGAAGAAAAAGATATAATAAAAAAATAAAAATAATAAAAAAATAAAAAAAGAAAAGAAAAAGAAATGTATTTCAACGATTTTGAAAAGGTAAGATTCGAAGGGGAGAGAGGATATAATGAGATGGAGGGGTGAGGAGGAGGAGGAGGAGGGTTAGCGGAAAGGAGAACGAACGAAAGAAAAGAGAGAGAGAGAGAGAGAGATATTTTATAAAGCGGCTATTAGGATTAAAAACTAATTAACGAAGCTCCGAGTATGACGGGGAGAGGGTGTGGAGAGGGTGTAGAGAGGGATGTTCGAGGATCTTCGAGGATATCTTCTCATTTTGTGTTTCTGATGGTTTTACTACTCTCTCTTTTTATCTCTCTCTCTCCCTCTCCCTCTCTCTCTCTCTCTCTCTCTCTCTCTACCTTTCTTTCTCTCACTTTCCGGTACTCTTGCTCGATATTCAAGCCATACGGGAAAATCCAGCCTCTTTCCACGAGACCTCGTTGAAGCATGCATCGATTACGCTCCAAGCTCGTCCGATGGGATGACTGCCCTTCTCTCTTCTCTCTCTCTCTCTCTCTCTCTCTCTCTCTCTCTCCATCTATCTATCTATCTCTCTTTCTCTAGATCCCTTCGTGTTTTAAGTCGCAAGCGCAAAATTAGTTCGAATTAGTCGGATTTTCTCGCGGATTTTCTCTATTTCTCTCTCTCTCTCTCTCTCTCTCTCTCTCTATTTCTATCTTTCTCCATCCATCCATCTATCTATCTATCTCTCTCTTTGGATGAAGAGGGACATGAACAAAAAAAAAAAAAAAAACGAGGCTAACGAGTAGGAGAATCTTTACCTTTCCTATTAATCTCAAGCATCAGCTCGATGATTCACTCTACTTCTTCTTTTTTTTTTTTTTTACTTTCCCTCGTTCTTTTCTTCCTTTTCCTGTTCCTGTTCCTTTTCTTTTTTTTTTTTTTTTTTTGGTTTTTCTCTTTTTTATCAGAGCAATCCTACCTCTACTCTCTCTCTCTCTCTCTCTCTCTCTCTCTTCCTCCGTCTCCCCATTCCTTTCGGATAATGAGAAATTTTTCTATTCCCTCCCGATTCCGATAGTGTGTCCCTTGAAGAAGAAAAATAAGAGGATGAAGTGAAGAATTAGAGAAAGGGAGAGGCAATGAGAGAGAGAGAGAGAGAGAGAGAGAGAGAGAGAGAGAGAGAGAGAGAGAGATGAAAAGTGGAACGACCCTAGAATGCGATTGAATTCCCGCGAAACTTTCATCGGAAAGTCATTAGGCGGTTTTAATTGTTCTCTCGCCTGTTGAAACGTAAAGATGGATGGATGGGGATGGGTGGATGGGGGTGGTTGGATGGATGGATGGATGGATGGATGGATGGATGACTGGCTTTTCGTAAAGTTTCGACGAGCATTCTTCACTTTGAAAATGTCTATAGAATCTATCGTACATATGTACGTACGATGTACGTACGTATAGATTTGTATGGATACAAGTGTAAGTAGATGTTTAACATATAAATCGATCGTGCGTTCTTTCGATTGCTGTGAAAAGAATTAAAAAAAAAAAAAAAAAAGAAAAAAAAGGAAAAGAAAATCGTAAAGTATAAAATTTATTTGTGTATAGATCGAATTGAAAAAGTTTGAAACGATCGAATACGTAATACATGTATTATACTTGTAATAAATATTTTTTTATTCTATTGATGATTTATGAAAGTTTATATATATATATATATATATTTATATATTTATATATATATATATATATGTTGGTGTTTTTTAAAAAATAAAATATATATATATATATATATATATATATATATATGATTGGTTAAAAAAATTAAAAAATAATTTATCTTGAATCTCGTATGGTTATTGACTTGACTTTATCGTACGAATTGCAATAGAAATAAATTCTGTTCACTTACTTTTTTTTCGACGAACGAGCTTACTTTTTTTTAACGTGTTTTTCGACGAACGAGCGCGAAACGGAAGAAATAATTTATATTAACCTTTTCTTCTTTATTTTTTTTTTTTTTCCTTATTTTTATTCTACATCATTATATTTCTGTAACGTTCGATAAAGCACGTCCTCCTTGTCCTCCACGTACGTACGTACGTACATGCATACATACATACATATATTCCGTTGAAACATTATATAACTAGGTACATAATGAATCATGCATATCTCTTAAATATAAATGGATATAATAAAATTAAAGCGTCGTTTAAAGAAACGTACGTGCATATGCATGTATTTATATCCCGATTAGATTACAGTTAATCTTTGAAATATCAATAAAAGAATTTTTCTTTTCTTCTTTTTTTATTTTTGCTATTTCAAATAAATCGATTCTATCGTTTAAAGTTACTTCACGTTCGGGATTTTTCTTTTCTTTCTTTTTCTCTTTTTTTTCTTTCTTTTTCTTCGCCATCCTGAAAAGCATACACGACGATCACCCCTCCTTCGCGACGAAGCGCGTTCTTTGAAACACAATATGTATGTAGACTTTCAGTGAGCTTAGAAGCACCCTTCTCTAATCGTCAATGCCGATTAAAATCAAGAGGGGTTGATAGGTAGACGGGTTAAAGCGATTATAGGGATGGATTTCCAATACATACACACACACACACACACACACGTACGTACGTATATACGAATCACGCGATAGACGGAAAAATTGTTGATGATAAATCCGATCGTTTTAAACTTCCTTTCGCGAAAATTTTTAGTAGGGTACGTCGATGTGAAAAAAAAAAAAAAAAGAAAAAGAGAAAATTTCTTTCCCCGTAAACTTTTCCAGAATTATTTTCGAGAAGTTGCGAACAAGTTTTTTCTCTCACTCTCTCTCTCTCTCTCTCTACTTGTTTTTAGAAATTTATCACGTTTTGAAAAAGGAAATCGCTTGGGAGCGTTCGAACCAATTGCGAGTAGGAAACGGAGTTATCGCTTCTTCTGAAATAAAAGAAAAAAAAAAAAAGAAAGAAAAAAAGCAAATAGAGAAATAGACAAGTCATCGATTCGTTCTAATTTTAAATCTTACGAGAAAGATGAAGAAAGTACGTAAAGGAAGAAGGTGGGAGATGAGAGAGAGAGAGAGAGAGAGAGAGAGAGAGAGAGAGAGAGAGAGAGAGAGAGAGAGAGTGACAGACAGACAGACAGGAGAAAACTCGTTTAACTTAAAAAAGAGATCTAGAAATACCCCGGTTTAAGTGACAAATTAAATTTATTAAACTCATTGTAATCTCATTGTAACAATTTAAGTATAGTCCGAAAGTTTTCGGATGATTTTCGATGGAATATTTTTCTTTAAGCTGATTCTTCGATTGCAAAATAGAAAATAAAAGAAAGAAGAAAAAAAAACAAAACAAAAAGAAGGAAGGAATTTGTCTGAAAAAGTCTCTCTCTTTCGAAAAAAAAAAGTGCAATTGCTCTTTAAAATCATATTGGGAACTTTTGGCCCACCCTATATATAAATGAATTCCTCTGATTCGAAGCGTAACATTAATTTTCGTTTTATCCTCGTTTAAAGTGTTTTAGAGTATCTTCCTTCTTTTTTTATTTATTTATTTTTTTTTTTTTTTCAACAAACGTGTAATGAAATAATACTCGCCGTATTAACCTGTGCGAAAATCAGAAAGTAAACTCGTAAGAAGCCCAGATATACGATATTATGGGAGGGTTGGGGAGAGGGGTTAAGGGGGTTAAGGAACGCGGATAAGGGATTCCACGATTAAAATATTTTATACGCGCTCGGGGAGTTTTTTCGCGCGAGTTTTGTGACTCGCGGGGATGAGTTGTGAAGTAGGAAATTGCCCTCTCTTTTGCTTTTATTTGTTCCATTTTCTTTTTCCTTTTTCCATTTTTTTTTATTTTTTATTCCTTTTATTCCTTTCCCCTTTTCTCTTTCTCTTATTATATATATCGCTTTACAAAACGGGACAAAAGTTTGTAGAAAGATTTTAAAGATAGATTACTCGTTCTTCGAGACCTTTTTACTCTAATTTCTTTTCTTTTCTTTTTTGTTTGTTTGTTTGTTTGTTTGTTTTCTTTTTTCGATCGTAAGCAAAACAACGAGCTTGACTGTTAGCCTCCGGAAAGTCTCGGAATGGGGATAAACGATTTTGAAAGTCGCCTTTTAGAGACTTCGTAAACATCCTCCTGTTAATAATCGCGTCTGAAACTTAATTTAAAAAAAAAGAAAAAAAGGAAAGAAAGAGAAAACAAAAAAAAAGAAAAAGGAAAAAGAAATCGTCAAAATTATCAGAGACAATTATCTTTCGATTGTCGGTAATTATCGAACGATTTTTTAACGAGTGCGCGGGAAATTACGAACTGGGCGCGATTGTCGACTAAATTATCGATTATCGTGCATTTATTATGGTTTCATCTCTCTCTCTCTCTCCTTCCTCAATCTTTTGTCTCTGTCTCTATTTCTTTTTTATTATTTTTTGATTTTTTTTTTTTTTTTGCAGAAGACGAAAACGCAGTGGTACAGGGCGTGGTGACGACCGATGGGCTCTTCGATGGTACGATCGCTACCAAGTTCGAAGAGTTTTATATCGAACCAACTGCGAGATATCTCGATGAGAACGAAGACACGTCTCCGACCTACCATAGCATCGCTTATCGTACATCCGACGTAACTGTGCCTCCGCATCCATTACCGTGTGCGAGTCATCAATTACACGAAGGCTCTCTTCAGGACACGTTTGATAGGTGATCATCTATATATATATATGTATGAATGCGTGTGTGTGTGTGTGTGTGTGTGTGTGTGTGTGTATGTATATACACGCCCAGGTGAATATCGATATATATATTGTATATATGTATGTATGTATGTATGTATGTATGTATGTATGTATGTATGTATGTATGTATGTATGTATGTATGTATGTATGTATGTATGTATGTATGTATGAATGAATGAATGTATGTATGTATGTATAAATATATGTATGTATGTATGTATGTATGTATAAATATATGTATGTATAAATATATGTATATATATATATATATATATATATATATATATATATATCGATATATAATATATATATCGTATATAAATAATTTCTTTTGTTTTTTGTTTTTAGTTTTTTGTTTTTTTCCTTCTTTCTCTTCATTAAAAAAAATTTTCGAGAAAAAGAAAGGAAACGAGGGAAAAAGATCTTTCGTTCTATTTCCGCCAAGAGTCAGTCGACATTTTGAGAGATAATTCGTTATCGTTACTTCTTTTTTTTTTTTTTTTTTGATTTTGGCAATAGAAAATACAAGGGGAAGGATTTTGTGTATTTTTTCTCTTGACGATAATTATTACTTTGTCAAAGATCCGATGGGATCTAATCTTATCTCTCTCTCTCTCTCTCTCTCTCTCTCTCTCTCTCTCTCTCTCTTTTTCTTTTATCTTTCTTTTCTTTTTCAAACAAATTGAGCAAACCATTATTTCGAAAGAAGACGAAAAGGAGAAAGAACATTAATTATTCTTATCCTTTTAATGTATATCAAATAATGAAAAGTTATCTTAGCGTATAGATGAAAGTTAATGAAAAATCTTATTATTATTATTATTATTATCATTCATTCTTGTTCTTATTTTTATTATTCTTATTCTTTACAGAGGCAAGAGTTACAACGATAGTTCAGAAGGATTTTACGAGCCCTTGTTGGATAATAAAATTGGTTTATATTCGAGAGAAAGCCATGGTAAAATATTGAATTTGGAAACGAAGAACGAACCTCGTTACTACGACAGGTATAAATAAAAAATAAAAGGAAAACAAAGAAACAAAGAAGAATAATTTCCTTTCTTTTTATTTTTTTTTTATGTGTGTGTGTGTGTGTTTTTTTTTTTAACGGATAGAGAGATAGGAAATGAACGCGTTCGAGTTCAAATTCTTCTAATCCATATTTTCTTCTTCTTTTTCTTCTTCCTCCTCTTCATCGTCGCACTTCTTTAATCGTCGTAACGCGAGTTTCTCCCCCTCTCTTCGTTTAATCCTTTATCCTTCGCATTATCACGGTTACAGGCCACGTTCGCTATGAAACGTGGCCACCCCGTTTTAAACGGATTATAAGAGTAAACTCTTATCGCGAGAGGACGATAACTTGGTTATTCCTGTTCTTTTTATTTCTTTTTTCTTTTCTTTTTTCTCTCTCTCTCTCTCTCTCTCTTTCCTCCTTTTAATAATCTTCTTATTTTCCCTATATCACTCCACTCACTCACCTTTCATATATATATATATATATATAATTTATATTTAAATTTATATAAATATAAATATAAATATATATATATATCCCTTGACTTTAGTCGGTTTGATAATAACAAAAAAATTTACAGATCCAACGGCGATAGAATAGCCAGACATTTGCACAAACGGGCGACCGTAGATCCACGAAAGACGACATGCATGCTTTACCTGCAAGCCGATCATCAGTTTTTCGCGAGATACGGCACGGAGGAAGCTTGCATTGAAGTGATGACTAGGCATGTACAGAAGGTCAACTCGATATACAAACACACGGGTAAGGTTTGTCCTCTTTTACGGGTCAAGCGAGAAAATAGTGTTTCGCAAGGGAAACCATTCTATCTACTTCTCCTCTGCATACGCGTCTATATATATTATATATATTTGTATTTGTATTTGTATGTGTCTATGTGTGGTATGTGTGTGTGTGTTTGCGTGTGTGCGTGTGTGTGTGTCTTTTCCAAATTTTATTTTAATATCAAACACGAACGAGCACTCTCTCGTTATATATACTCTGTCAACGAGACGGGATATATCGCGTGGGGTGGGTTGGCGGTTGGGTGGTAAGGGGGTGGTGAGGGGGTGGTGTCCAAAATTGATCTCTATAACTTTGTCGTTCAATGAATTTTTACGATGGGACGACCCTGATATGTGTCGAATTGTTAAAATTAACTATTTTATAATATCATTCGTTACTTTCGGCCCTCCGTTTTATTCTTGTTTCTTTCCTTTTTATTTATTTATTTATTTATTTATTTTTTTTTTTAATCGACAACACAGGGAAATAAATTCGATATTTGCGCCATCAGCGGATTCGCAAAACGTCATCCAATCGATAGTTCAAATAATACTAGCCAGTTCGCGCTACGCCATCGAATTTCAATATCAGTACGTTCAATGCCGTTGGTCTCAAACCCTTCACGCATTTAAATCGGTCAAATGTGTCTCTGGTCGCCCGTTCATTGTACACAACAACAGACAACAACAGACAACAACGACAGACGAATCTCTTAAGAAAAAAAAAAAAAAGAAATTACGATCTGGCTTTGTCCAATGAATTTTGGCCGGCATCTCGAAACGAACTTGGTGGTACGAACGATTCAAAGAGAAAAAAAAAAAACAGAACAAAACAACAACAACAAAAATAAAGAAAGAGTTTAAACAAAAATGTGTTTCACCTTTAAAAATTGACACGACTTCGAGAAATCGTTAGATCGATGATCACCGTTTGACGGAGTCCATTGTGAAATTATTGATTCGTCGAGGATGAAATTTGTACGGGAGGGGGGTGGGCAGGAGGGGAAAATGATTAGGATTTCTTTAAATACAAATTTCATACTCGACGATCTAATACGAAAATTTTACGGATACAACATTCGGACATCCCTTGTACAATCATTTTTTCTTTATTTTGTTTATTTATTTATTTCTTTTTTTTTTTATGCGTTAGTTCGTTATTTTTGCGCTGTCTCTTCTTGTTTCTTTTTTTTTTTCTTTTCCGTATTTTATTCCACTTTATTTTATTTTATTCCATTTCACTTTATTTTATTTTACTTTATTTTATTTTTAATCTCGTTTTTCTTCCAATTTTTTTCCTCCTTTGTTTTTCGTTTTTAAATAACGACGAAAGAAAAAAAAAAAAGAAATAAAAGCAAAAGGAAAAAAAATACACCCTCGATTGGTTTCCGTATAATATTTTCATTATAAACTCCGCCGGTCGTCGTCGCAACGCGTCATATAAAGCGCGATATTCGATCGAATTATAGGAATTCGATATAATATCTCACTGGTCCATCGTACTCGGTTTTTCTCCCTCGTATTATCAAGTGCAGTAGCAATGGCAACGGCAACGGCAACGGCAGCTCTCGTTGAAATTGTTTTCCGTCGAAAACTTCACGTGTAGGTATCGATCTACCATGAATTTACACGCGCTCACGCGTGCGCGTTAAATTGATTTACAATGGAACGTAGAGCGTAAATATAAGCAAAGTGCGTATATACGCGTACACGTGTACCATTGTACGTATATATTCGAGCGTTTATCTGTGTGTGTGTGTGTGCGTGCGTGTGTATACATATATATACACATATACATATATATTTATAGAGGTAGTGAAAGTAAAACGTAACAAAGGTTCGTCAAGCATTTTCCAACGTGTATTACACGTAGTGTTCCGTGAATTAATGATATGTAGATATATATATATATATATCCTTGTTTGTTTCTCGTTTAGATTTCAATCAGGATGGTAGACCGGATAACATCAGTTTCATGATAAAACGTGTGAAAGTTCATAGCGAGGACGCTTTGAGGGATCTCAATTATCGATTCCCGGGTAATTACGGCGTCGAGAAATATCTAGAATTATTTTCCGGTAAGCAGATTGTTCTCTTTTTATTTATTTATTTATTTATTTTTTTTTTTTTTTCTTATTTTTTTTCCCCGTCCGCTCTACACCCTACTCACCTACTCATACCAATCCGTTACTTGTGCCCGTTATTATTCAATAGATTCGGTTAGATAAAATGTTCGTGATAAATAAATAAATAAATAAATAAATAAATAAATAAAAAAAAAACAAACGAACGAACAAAAAGAAAATAGAAAATTGTGAAAGAAAAATACGGATTAATTAGTGTCGATCGTTTTCAGAGGAGGATTACGATGCGTTTTGTTTGGCATACATGTTCACGTATCGGGACTTCGAAATGGGAACTTTAGGTTTAGCTTGGACCGGGGATTTGAAGAACGCCGGAGGAGTTTGCGAAAAGAACGGGGTAAGTCGTACGGCCAAGTGATATGGGAAAAGGAAGAAAGTTAATTCGATAAGAGATACGAAAAAATAAAAAATAAAAAAAAAAAAAAGCAAAAACAAAAACACAAATTACCAAAAAATTTCACGTCAAGGTGGGTGAGAGACATATATATTTCACACGTACGATACGTTCAACGATATTTGCTCTTCTTTTTCTTTTTTCTTTTTTTGTTTCTTTTTTTTCTTTCTTTTTGTTACGAAGTTCCGAAGAACTTATATTGAATTATATATTGTATATTACGATTTAGGCTCGCTTAATACAAAATACATATATTTACGATTTTTATTTGTTTACAGTTAATTGTAATTACGATAAGTTCTTTAGATCGAGATGCACGTTGTGTCTTAAGTTTTAGAAGCTAACAATCAGATTGAAGAGATTTAAATAAGACACGCATGTATATTTTTATTCATATATATATATATACATATACATATATATATATATATATATATATATATATATATATATATATATATATATATGTTAGGTTCTTTAGTGCGTTATCTCTTTTTTTTTTTCTAACACACGTTTGGATACATCATCGATCATCCAGCCTAGTAATTCACGTTTAATTAATAGTCGTTTGAATCTTAGCGCATACATCGAGATTTATATATATATATATATATATATATATATATATATATATATATATATATTCGTATGAGAGATGATTGTAGATACACTTCGTTCGTTCGTTCGTTATCTGCCAGAAAAAAAAAGGGTCGATATTGCGTTACGTTCCTGGCATAACTTATTCCATATGTTTTTTTTTTTATTTTATTTTTTTTTTTTTTATTTTTAGGACAAGAGATATTTCGATATCGAGGCGACTCACTCGAACACTGTATACACGTACATATAAGTACATAAATATATAAATATATATATATACGTATAATACACACGTTTCTATAAAAAAAAAAAAAAGAGAAAAAAAAAAAAAAGTAATCACACAAAATGCAATATCGGTCCTGGATCGTTCTAACACACGAGGCATGCGTTCGGCATAGTATATAACGTAGGCTGCATACAAATAATGTTGCAGCATTATCGTGGTAGCATGAAGTCCTTGAATACTGGAATAGTGACCCTGCTGAACTACGGAAAGCACGTACCACCCGCGGTATCTCACGTCACATTGGCACACGAGATCGGTCACAACTTCGGTTCGCCGGTAAGTTTTGTTTGATAAATAAAATATCTTTTCCTCCCCCCCCCACCCCCTCTCTTTATTTCTTTCGTTTCTTTCTTTGACCCCTTTTCTTTTCGTCCTGCAACTCGAAGCCCATCCATTCACGAAGCATTCGATCGACGTTTTATTATATTCTCCGTGGTATACATAACATGTGGTGATAAGTAAATCCTGACAAATAAAAAAATAAAAAAAATAAAAAAATAAAAATATTTCTCGAAGGGGACGATAAACAACGAATGGTGAATACGTTCGATTAAAACTTATTATCCTAATCCCTTCTTTCGTCAGCACGATCCGGAACAATGCACGCCGGGCGGCGAGGATGGAAATTTCATAATGTTCGCACGTGCAACAAGCGGGGACAAACGTAACAACAATCGCTTCAGTCCGTGCAGTTTGAACGCCATTAATCCCGTCCTTAACAGTAAGGCTCGCTCACCGAAAGGCTGTTTCACAGGTGAAAGAATAATTAGATCAATTTATTTGACGATATAAACGTTCCCTATAGTTATTTTCAATTGAATTTTCTCTATCTATCTATCTCTATCTATCTCTATCTCTATCTCTATACATCCGTCTTTATTTCTCTATATATGTATACATATATTTTGCTTTTCTGTATAATCGTAGAACCGCAAGTATCATTGTGTGGGAACGGAGTCGTCGAGGACGGCGAGGAATGCGATTGTGGATGGGAAGAAGATTGTAGAGATACTTGTTGTTTCCCTCAACGTCGTTATCCACCAACAGAGGAGACCCCCTGTACACTTACGCCACGTTCAGTGTGCAGTCCTAGTCAAGTACATATATATAAATATACATGCATACATAAATACATAAATAAATACGTATATATATGTCTCTTTTCGATATTATATTTCCTCGAATATAAATGAATAGGCCGCGTTATGATTCACGACCAAGCTTTGTACCGTCGACTTTCGTTAAAATATATTTATTATTATTTATTATTTATTATTTATCATTATTATTATTATTATTTATTGACGGTCACTTTTTTTTTTTAATCGACGCGCAAGTTAGGCACAACAAGCGGATCCTTAAAAAGTGAACGGGATTTATGATCTAGCATCTTTCGTTCATCTTCTGATTTTTTTTTTTTTCATTCTTTTTTTTATTTTTTCTTTTTTTATTTCATTCGCGTTTTACTAGCCCCTCCTCCTATCGGAGAAATTCCTTAGTGTAAAAAACGACTTAGCACGGATTGGTCTTAACAATTAAAATCACATTATTATTATTATTATTGTTGTTGTTGTTATTATTGTTGTTGTTATTCGTTTCTCTTAGGGCCCATGCTGTACTGCTGAATGCAATCTAAGGTTTGGCGATAAGTGCAGGGACGATAACGGTTGCCGCGATGCCAGCTTCTGCGACGGTAGATCGCCATATTGTCCGCCATCGATCAACAAACCTAATAAAACCATTTGCAATCGAGAATTGGTTTGTTTCATGGGCGTGAGTAAATCATAGATCGATCGATCGATCGATCGATCGTCTTGTATTATATCGTACGAACGTTTTAAACCCTACGCGAACGTGCATCCTTCCTTTTCTTTTTCTATCTTTCTTTCTTTCTTTCTTTTTGTTTCTATTTAGGAATGCACCGGAAGCATTTGCCTAGCATACGGATTAGAATCGTGTCAATGTATACCCGGTCCCAATGATCCTACAACGAAAGCCTGCGAGCTATGTTGTCGTTTGCCGGGTGAAAATCAACCGTGTCTGTGAGTATTCTTAAATTTTTCTCTCTCTCTCTCTCTCTCTCTCTTTTTCTGTCCTCGAGAGATGAAACGTTCATTTTCGTCATTTAATTCCAGGTCGTCCTTCGATTGGAACTCACCGCCGTACGATATCCCCGATATGTTCTCTAAACCTGGAACACCCTGTAACGATTATAACGGTTACTGCGACGTATTTCAAAAGTGCAGAGAAGTGAGGATTAACGATTGTACAAATTTATCGCGTAACTCGTATCCTCCGATCGTCTTACATCTAAATTAAAAACATTAAAAGCATATAAAGTATTTCGAAAGTGCAGAGAAGTGAGGATTAACGATTGTACAAATTTATCGAGTCACCCGTATCCTCCGATCGTTGCGATGTGTATCTACATTGAAAACGTATAAAGCGTGTAATGTTTTTTTATTTTTTTTTTATTTTTTTTTTTTTTTTTCTTTTCAAGGTCGATCCGAGTGGCCCGTTAGCAACGTTGAGAAAACTTTTGTTGTCCGACGAGAGTCTCGCGACTGTTCGCCGTTGGGTTGCCGATCATTGGTACGCAGCTGCTCTTATCATTTTAGGAGCAATATCCTTGTTGGTAAGCATAAAAGTATTTGTTTGTTTGTTTGTTTTTCCTTCTTTTTTTTTTTTTTTTGGAATAAGTGTGCGCGCGCGTGTGTGTGTGTGTGTGTATTTTTTTTTTCTCTTTCGCGTCGTCGAGGGTATATGCGTGTGTCGCGTACTCATCGGCAGGCGATCCTTTTTAATTCGTCATTTACGTTTCACGCGCGAACTTTGACAGAAAAAATTGAGGAAAAGTACGAGGGTCCAGTGCGAAAAGAGTAAGTCGTAAGTGCGTTAGACGAATGAAGCTTGGATAAACGTACAAAGCAAGTATTTTACGCAGGCTTTTTGTTAGCATAGCCGATGAGATTAATATTTCGGATTAATTCGATCGTAGGGTAGATGGATAGATTGGGCTAGAGAAAGAATTTTTTTTTTTTTTTTTTTCGTAGTTTGTCGTGAAGCTAAAGAGAGGAATATAAAAAAAAAAAGAAAGAAAGAAAGAAAATAAAAAAAGGAGAGATACACCAAACGACCGGACAGGTAGGAGATTTACGACACGACGAAGCTAAAAAAAAAAAGAAACAAACAAACAAAAAGAAAAATAAAAAAAGAGAGATAGAAAAAAAAGATCGAAATACCGTTAGTATTTCGAGAGATTTTAATTGGTATCGTTAATTTATTCAGGTTGTCAGTATGAGGCTCCTAGGCAAGCGACCGGATCAGAAACTCAAATCGGTGACAATAATCCACAGTTCGACGACGGAAACTGTACGGTTGCCGCCGGAAGGTGCGGAGGGAGTGACGGTTCATCCGGCGGCCGTTCGTGCAAAGCTTCCACTGAGCAGGAAGGTGAGAGAGAAGAGGAGACACAGGAAGCATAAGGACACGCACGGCCCTTCGGTCGATAAATCAAACAAGGTATTAACAATACCGATCTTAACAATAACATCTTTCGTTAACGTAAATATGTTGTCCCTCGTATGAATTATTATTGATCGCAAATATGTTTTCTTCGTTGCGAACCCCCCCCCCCCCCCCCCCAAAAAAAAAAAAGAAAACAAATAAAAAATAGGACGTTTTAAAAGAAAGAGAAACGACAACGTTATCCCTCGTTATGCTTTATGATTGATCTCGTCGATGTTTTGTTTGTTGCGATCAAATAAAAAAAAAAAAAAAAAAGAATATAAAATAAAAAATAGAACGTTTTAGAAGAAAGAGAAACGACAACGTTATCCCTCGTTATGCTTTATGATTGATCTCGTCGATGTTTTGTTTGTTGCGATCAAAAAAAAAAAAAAAAATAGGACGTTTTAAAGAAAAAGAAGCAACAACAGCAACAACAACAACAACAACAACAACAAATGCCTAACCGGAGATCCTCGGCTGTGCCGGCGGAGGAAGTCGCCCAACGGAAACGAGCAGCGGAAACGTCGAACGCAACGGCCGCAACCGTTGGCAACGCTACCGCAACGGCAACGCAAACGGCAACGCAAACGACGACTGCGGCCGCAGCAGCCGTGATGCAGGATAACAACAAACGCAAGAAGACGTCGAGCTCGAGGGAGAAGTCGAATAATTTATGTAACAACGGGCCCGGCAATACCGATCTCGACAAACGGAAGCGTAAGAAGCAGCACAGGAAGGAGGTCATCGATTATTCAGCGATACAGGCGGAAAAGGAAGCCGAGCCGAATGCCGATCCGAAGAACAAAGTTCGTTCGTGGTTATTAGCTTCGTCTCAGTGTAGATTAGAGAGTACAAGAACGTCCGGTGGTGGTGTGGGTGGGGTGGGTGGGGTGGGTGGTGGTGGTGGTGGTGGTGGTTTACCAAAAAGTAAATCGACGCCGGTTGGATTGACGGCCGGTGTTGGTGTTGGTGTTGGTGGTGTTGGTGTTGGTGTTGGTGGTGTTGGTGTTAACGGTGCAACGAGATTGGCTCAATCAAGGCAAAACGGCGTACCAAGGAGAGCACTGGACTCCTCGAGAGAGGTCAAAAGTTCGCCGGGCACATTGGCGAGGAAGGAACGTGCGAGACTTCAGGTCGTCTATAAACCGCCCTTCAAGTTTACCGTTAAACTACGTAAGGCCGATAAAGTTGCTCAGGTGCCACCACCGGCCCCAACTTCCGCTCACAATAATCTCGCTAGATCAACGAAATTGCCGAGGACCGGTTATCTGCTTAAAACGAAGAGAAGGGACAGGGTTAGGATCGGTAGGGCCAGACAGATTGCACCTACGGGGATAGGGAACGACACCGGTGATTTACCGGTTGAACCCGCCAATTCGGATTTGCACACTGTGCCCTCGGATTTGGAGGTTTTACTATCCGAAAGCGAGTTCTTATTCTCGGACACGTGACCCCCAAACCCCTCCCTACCTACCCCTACTTCCCTCCCTCCCTCCATCCCTCCATCCCTCCATCGCTCACACAAGAATCGATCGTTAATAATTTTACTTTAAAAATTAATCGTCCATCCACCCGACCCCTCTCTCCCACCCCCCTCCCCACCGACACCTTTCATTTTCCTCTTCGATAAGTATTAAAAAAAAAAAAAAAAAACAAACAAAAAAAAAATTCAGATAGCGCGAGATCCTGCCTAAGCTTTCTCTTTTTCTTTTTTCTTTTTTTTTCTTTTATTTTTTTTTTTTTTTATCTCCCCTTGTCTTCCGAGTTAGGCGTAAGTCGATAATGAACAATGTCGAGAGCGTGGGGTGTCCATTAAATGGATGATAACCAAGTGACGTGTTAAAAGTGTGCAACGAGATCTATATAATAATAATAATAATGATGATGATGATGATGATAATAATGATAATGTGAACGTGGGTGAGAGAAGATGCGACAATTTTTTTTTTGTCTTTTCCTCTTTTTGTTCTTTCTTTCTTTTCTTTTTTCTTTTTTTTTTGGTTTTTCTCTTTCTCTCTCTCTCTCTCTCTCTCTCCCTCTCTCTCTTAGAAAATTTTGCGATCCCGTTGCTTGCTTGCTTGCTTAGTTACTTAATTATCTATTAACGTACATTAAGCCAAGAGAAATGGATTTCTTCTTTCGTAAAAAGGGGCCAAATCTACCTTTAAAAAGACTAGAAGAAATATAAATGTATATCGGCGAAGTTGAACGATTGAGAAAAGAGAAAGAAGAAGATGAAGATTAAAGAAAAAAGAAGAAGAAAGAAAGAAAGGAAAAAATTAAGTTATGAACGAAAGCAAAGAAGTTGTAAAACTGTGCCAGAGCGTTCGTTCATTTGCAATTTGCATTTCAGGAATGGAAATATATATATATATATAAAGAGAGAGAGAGAGAGAGAGAGTGAGAGAGAATATGCAAATCTCTCCATTATACATATAACATTCGTTTATATACGAAACTAAGCGCTGCCTATAAAGACAAATGAAAAAACCCCTCCTTTAAGAAAAAAAAAAAAAAAAAAAAAAAGAAAAAAAAAAACATGAGAAGGAAGAAGAAAGAAAGAAAGAAATGAAAGAAATAAAAACGAGGTGTGTAATTTGCTACGTATTCTTTTTTATAACGTCGATACAGTGAAAACATTTTTCGATACTATCGATAAACTATCGCGAAGAAGAAAAAAAAAATAGGGCAATTATTGTAATAACGACAATGATAATGATCTTATTTTATCTGTTTGTTTTTTCTTCTTTCTTTCTTTTTCGCTCGTAATTCTTTTTTTTTTCTTTTTTTATTTATTCTTTTCTTTCTTTTTTTTTTTTTTTTTTTTTTTTCTTCACAACAGCGACTGTGACTGTCCAAGACTGTTTCCTATTCGAAAGCATTTTCTATCGATTTTCTATCGAACTATCCTCATCAAACTGCCTCTAAGTAGTCAGTCGTCTCGATGGAGTTTTCCTAATGGTTCCTATTAATCAGCTGTAATGTCTGATCAAAACTTCGAACAAATAGCTCTTTGCGCCGACGATTATTTGCCTCGTTATCGTTCCAATCGTCAAGATCGTCTCAAAAATTCGATAAACCTTTGAACAATTATCATGTTTCTTTGTTTTTTTTTTTTTTTTATTGCTCGCTCGAATTTATATGCATCGAACATTTTTTTCGTTCTTTTCATTTTTTTTCTGGTTTTTATTTTTTATTTGTCTTTTTTTTTTTTTACCAATTAAGGATAAAGGTATATAGGAAATTTGGGACGATCGTTGCTTTTAAATATCGAGATATACATGTTACGCTATAAACCGTTACTACGTTTAGCGAACTCGTTTTATTCAGTCCAATGACTTCCATTTTATAAAAAAAAAACACAAGATATATATATATATATATATATATATATATATATATATATATATATATATATATAGATATATATATATATCAGGTGTATCGAAGTTAAAATTTATTAGTTAGAAAAAAAAAAAATTTACAATCAAATATGACCACGTTCGTTCTCACCGACATTATTATATTACCGACGTATTTTATTAGGGTGCTGATAATGATTATTAGGAAAAAAAAAGAAAGAAAATAAAACGAACAAACAAACAATAAAAAAACCACAAAAATAATAAAAATAAAAAATAATAATTTTACTTTATTTGTGTTACTTATACACACATATATATATATATGTGTGTGTGTGTTTATGTATACGTATATGTATATGTAATTTCGTGTGCTTTGAAATGTTTCGTCGTCCGGGGTGGTAGGAATGATTGATTTGCGAGATGTGTTTGAGCTCGGAATGTGTTTGTTAATGCTTAAAGTTTATCAACGTTTTAACCGTTAATTCATTACGTACGATTAATTAATTTCAATAATTCCTCATTTTATTTTCGCCATTCGAGAGAAGCACATTAATTGTGCAACGATTCGAGGCGCGAGATCGTTACTTTATACATATATATATATATATATATATATATTTAGGGGAAGAAGAAAAAAACATACAATACAAACACAAACACAAACACACACACACACACATACACGCGCGCGCGCGCGCGCGCATACGGGTTTGCAAAAGAATGTATCGTTTAGAGTGATCGAGAAATATATGCGGAATAGATCTCTGGCGTGTTCCTATGACGTTATATGTCAAATAAAAATCAATTATTTATTATCGAAATGGGACTTCGATGGATAAATTCTATTAATTATTTTTCTTTTACTATTAATTTTCGTCGGTCATAATTCGTATAACTGTATGTACGGTTTGTTATACTAATTTCTTGAAAGGGAATAATTGATTTTTAGTGTCGCGTGGGAACTTTTGGCTCATTCTCCTGTATAATGCTTATACGTGCTATTGTAATCGCTAAATTAAATATAAGAGAGCGAGCGAGAGAGAGAGAGAGAGAGAGAGAGAGAGAGAGAGAGATTGCTAGTTAAGTGTGACACGGATGTGGGCTACTTTGTACATAAATAAATACATAAATACATACGTACGTACGTACATACATACACACATACATACATACATACATATATACATAAAGCGTGAAAAAAAAATGAAACAAATATGTGATTTTACTTTTACATGACCAGTGCTGCGAATAAACATTACACAAACAATAATGCACGAACTAATATACACGCATATATCTACACTAAATTACACAGGAGCACTCATTTAATCCGCGAGGATATGTGATTTTAATTTTTAAGACCAATCCGTGCTAAGTCGTTTTTTACAGTTAGGAATTTCTCCGATTGGAGGACGGGCCAGTTAAACGCAAATGAAATAAAAAAGAAAAAAAAAAGAATTAAAAAAAAAAAAAAACAGAAGATGAATGAAAGATACTAGATCATAAATCCCGTTCACTTTTAAGGATCCGCTTGTTGTGCCTAACTTGCGCGTCGATTAAAAAAAAAGTGACCATCAATAAATAATAATAATAATAATAATAATAACAACAATAATGATAAATAATTAATAATAATAATGATAATGATAATGATAATAATAATAATAACAATAAGAATAATGGTATACTAAGAGATCGTCTTAAGGACGTCGTCTTTCTTGTAAAAGAAAATAAAAAAAGGAACGAATGAGAGAATGAGGGGAGGGGGAGGGAACGAAAAAGAGTGAATTCGTAAGAGGAATTAAATTTTCTTACTGAATGAGAAGAATTAAAAAAAAAAAAAAATAATAATAATAATAATAATAATAATAATAATAATAAGCAAATAATAATAAAATAAATGCGAACGAGAGCCCACGTATTAAAATCGCTTTGTTCGTTGAATTTTGCGCTGTGTCGTTTAGAGGGATAAACAAATGGGGGTGGGTGAGGAGGCCGAGCGTATTGTTATTATTATTATTATTATTGTTGTTGTTGTAATAATAATCGGTGAATTTAATAGATATAATTAGGCCCAGAGACTTATAAGTGTGTTGAAATTTCACTAGTAGTAACACTGTCGTCGTAGATTTGCTATCTCTCGTGGCATATCGTTATTAACGGAGGACGCCTCTGTAAACGAAAAAAAAAAAAAAAAAAGAAGGAAAGAAAAAAAGAAAGACAGATAAATTTTTGATTACAAAACGACGAAGAGATTTCTTAGTAATTTTCTTTTTTTTTCTTTTTTAGTTTTTTTTTTTCTTTTCATTTAATCGAGAAGTTGATCGATTTTTCTCGTGGTTCTTTAATTTTTTTTTTTCTTTAAAAAAAAATTAAAAGAACTTTCGTAATTTTTTTTTTTTTCTTTAAAAAGATTAAAAGAATTTCTTTCGTAATTTTTTTTTTTTTTTTTAGGAATCAATCGATCAATCGTTCGAAACGTTCGTGCGGTCTTCCTCGTGTCGTGCGTTTTCTTTTTTCCTTGCCCGCTTCTTTTCTCTTCGATTATCTTATTTTTTTTATCCTTTTTTCTTTTTCTTTTTTTTTTTTTTTTTTGACGATCGGATCGTTAAAGATCGAAGAAAAAGGAAAGAATATAAAATGATGTAATAATTTTCTTCGATCGGATACGATTTCATTGAACGAACGAGCGTCGACATGGACGACGACAAGGACGACGATAAAGAGGATAAAGAGGATAAAGAATAACGAGGCAAGACCGGCTTCGTTTATAATCTATCGAATACTATTAATCTATATAAGATTGGGCTGCTGTATTTTTACACGGACTTTGTACAAATAACAAAAGCCGTAAAGGTAACGCCTTTCCGCGCGACGTGTGTATATATATATATATATTTATATATTTATATATATATACACATATATATACATCTATGTATTAATAAATAATGGGCGAAACGTCGGATATTTTTTATTAAATTCCCGAAATAAAAATATAGATCTTCGTTCAATCTGGATTTTCTTAAAAGATTTCCGTGAATGCGCGCGCGCGTAAAAAACGATCAATAACGTCAACGAAGACAAATATTGAAGTATTATTTTGTTTATTTTTTTTTTTTTTTTTTTTAACAAATCATACAACGACCCATCCAAGGTTTATGTACTTTCTGCGCATACGTCCTTAATATCCTTTTGTTTCTTCAATAATTTCATCGCGTATCCGATTCTATTATTCATTATAGTTACCTTCAGATCCTCGCCGTATTGCTTGTCTGAAATGTAAAAATAATAATCACGATATACATAAATAACAATCGTTTATGGTAAATACGAGAAGGTATCTTTTTTCAAATCGTTCGAATTTGTTCGTTATTACTCTTTCGTCGTTTATCCTCAAGCTTTCGTTTGGCATCCTCGTCCAGCAATAATTGTTTCTCGTAGAGATCACGCGCAAAATTTATCTCCCTATCCCGTTCCTTCATCCTTCTCTCGGTTGCGTCAATTCTATGTTGTTCCTGATTTTTAAACGTAAAGAAAAAAAAAAAAAGAAGGAAGAAAAAAGTTCGATCGAATATTCTCAAAAAAAGGTGTAAAAAAGCAACAGCTGTGCGATGATCATCCTCCAATCCTGTTGTGTGGTGATTAAAAGAAAGAAAAAAAAAAAAGGAAAAAAAGAAAAAGGAAGAAAAAAAGAGAGAAAAAAAAAAAATCTTCGACTTTAAATACATTCGCTATAAATTTCGTTGATCCTTTTATCATATTATTCTTAAGCGAGACAAAAGGAGGAAAGGAAGAGGAGAATCGGACACCAACTGTTGTAAGTATTTGGTTGAAAAAAAAAAAAATAAATAAATAAATAAAGGAAGAAGAAGAAGCAATGAAAAATAAAAAAAAAAAGAAAAAAAGAAAAGAAAACGTTTCATCTTGCCATCTCGTTCAATATTTCTCGTGCTCGTAATCGCCTTTCCAAAGCCGTTCTTAAAGATTCTTCGGCCTCCTTGATCTTCCTCCTTTCCAGATACAATTCATTGCAAATGACTTCCTTCTCCCTCATTTTGTTCTCGTCGTCCAACATCTTCCTCGCTATTTTCTCCGTCGTCGCTTCCCTCATGGCACTGGTGTCTTTCTGTAACAAAAGAAAGAGAAAAAGGAAAAGAAAAAAAGCTCGGAACGAAAGGGAAGAAAAAAAAGTCCTTTTATTTCGACACGACGAGATCGTGTTTTTTCTTTTTCATTATTATTATTTCTCTCTCTCTCTCTCTCTCTCTCTCTCTCTCTCTCTCTCTCTCTCTCTCTCTCTCTTCGGCGACGAACGACGAAGTTTACTTTTTTCTCCGTCAGTCTTTTAAATTCGACTTCCTTCTCAACGACGATCTCGGCGATTTTTTTATTCTCCTCCCTGATCGCCTCCCTTCGCATATCCCTCCACAAGTTACGCGCCTTAAACGTTGCCTCCTTCTCGGCGCGCAAACGCTCTCTTATATCTCTCTTTCGTTCCTCGTTACGAATATCCTCCTCCCTAACGAGATCGATCGTTTGTTCGTTTATCTTACGTTCCCGTTGCCTCGCCTCGTCCGATTCGCGCGATAAACGACGTTTTTCGATTATTTGATTCTGCAAGGCGGCACGATGTAGGAAATTACGTTCTTTCGATTTTTCCGATAAAATTTTGTCGAAGGTGTCGTCGGAGTACCATCCACGAATTACGTCGAACGATCTCGAATCCCTTAATACCTTCTCCTCCAACAATCGCGATCGTAGATCGACGTAATGGCAGGCAGTACGAGACGGCGATAATTTATTACCCTTACGTTTCTTATCGCTCAATTCTATCCGCGCCTCTTCGCCTGAAAATTAATTTCATGATCGAACGAAAGTGGCGCCATCTTTGTCGTCGTCGTCGTCGTCGTTCGAATCGTTACGAGAAATTTATTAACCACTTCGGTACTTGACAGAAATTTTATCTTATCTATGAAATACGGTGCGTACGATCGCATAACAAATTTATCGCATCGAACAATAACGTTTATTGTGATATTTAAAAGCTCACGATACGAATAAAATATAACGATGATTTTACGTTAAATTGTCAACGTTTATAAATATCGTAATTAAAAACACGCGATCTCTCGATTCACGTTACAAGTAATGACCGCCCGTGACGTAAAACAAACTTTCAATGTTTCAAAGCTTATCTCGTCAGAGATCCGTAAATGATCGATGTGGATTTACTGTCGATGGTGAGTGCCGATGGGCTCCTTACCGAAGTGGTTAATTATCGAATTTCGTACAACCTGAAAACGTGCTTTTTACCTTTTAAACGTGCCAATTCCTCGGCCAACTTGTAAGACCTTTCGATCCGTCGATCACGCAACTCTCGTTCTCTTTCAGAGGAAACGAGTTTTTCTTTCTTCTCGTTCTCCAAACGATCAAGATGCAAAAGTCTTACAGATCTTAATATATCACCCTTCTCCATAATCCTCGACCTTTGTAATTCCATCTCGTCCTCGCGAGCATCCCTCTCCATTTTCTTACACTCCAAAATCTCCAGGTTCTCTCGCACCTGCATTTTTTTTTTTTTTTCTATCCTTATATATATTATTCGATTCTTAAATACTTTATTTCGTTTCGTTTCGTCAAATAATTCACAACAAATTTTTTCGTTACTCCGATGCGTTTTATTTCGCGTCTTCGACGACGTTACTCAATTCTTAATTTTTTCTTTTTTCTTTTTGTTTTTATTCTCTTATCAAACCGATTTACACAAAATTTCTTTGCGTGATTCCGATGCGCGTCAATACGGTGTAGTTTCGCGATCGCGCACGAAGTTGCTCGTTAAAAAGAGGGGACGTATTCTTATTGGTCATATCGCACGTATCGATCCGAAGTCACGTGACGACAATCGATAACACAAACGGAAGACGAGTTTTAAATTCGATTTGGCGGCGGTAACAAGTCGTTACGAATGACTCTCGTCTTACGATTATCGAGCATTTCGTTCGCGAAATGAAAACGAAAAAAAAAAAGAGAAAAAAACAAACGAAAAGAAAAGTAAAATACGATGATATGTTGTCTGCGTGAAAGCTTTATTTTATTATAACCTTTATATAGGGCGGTTTGTAAAAATTATTATCGATCCGTAATAATTTCCAATAAAGTATTCATTCGGATCGTTTAAATTGCAACATCATAAGAAAATCCACAATAACGTTTCACAGTAAATAATTGCTCTTTTCGATTAGCTTATAAAGTAACAAGTCGTAGTTGTAGATATTTAAAAAAAAAAAAAAAGAAAAAAAAAGGAAAAAAAAGATAGAAAGAAAAAATAAGAAAATAAAATGCATTCATAAACGTCACGATTATACGGACTTATATTTTGAGATGACCATAATAGCGCAGCTTCGTGTCCCATTATAATTTTATATTATATTTAAAACAAATGCTGCGATCACCTTTCGCATATACCATGGATAATAATTTACATAGAAAGGCAGCATATATTTAAGATAATATTTAAATCAGCGTACAAAATCCACTACTCTCCCTCTGCGGAGTATCGTTTGACGTGGGATCTTGCGTCTTTTTATTTATTTATTTATTTAATTTTTTTTTTTTTTTATTCATTTATTTATTTTTTCTTTTTTTGTATATTTTTTTTAATTTTTTCCTTCTTGCGTTTGGAAATCACGTCCAAAGAAATTATTTATTCATAGACTGCTAATTATTCCGTAGGTGGAGCATCACATATCTTTGTCTCAGTCTCAGGTACTTTTAAAACTCGTGGACCATATAGAAGAACATACGCACAATGCCAATCACCACCTCCACTAAGCTTTAATACTTCTTCACTGGTAACAGTACTAACAGTATCATCGTCACATTTCAACCATGTATCGTTCTTTTGATGAACCCAGGCTACATAATGGCCGCTACTACTTGATCTACCCCTATGAGTTAAAACCGCTTGTAGAGTATAATAACCGCTATTATTGGATCCTAAATCTATAATGAACGTTGGATAAAAATTAATATATGTTTAACGTACGATTTAAGAATTATTTCGAACAATTTATATGCTCGTCTTTACTCACCGTTCGGAAACCAAAATGGTTCGTCTTTCATTTTCTTCGACTTGTCGTCCCCTTTATCCTTCTTGTCCTTCAATTTGGCAGCCTCTTCTACCAAATTATCCTCGTATTCTTTAAACTTTTCTCGCATGGGTGTTAGCTTGGTTTGAAGTTCGCTACTGCACAACTCGAAAGCATCGAATTCCAACGGGAACTTAACGTCTTTTAAAATTTTCGCATTGATCGCTTCCTTCTCTTTGTAAAAGAAACGAACAAATTGGATGGTCAAGTATGCCGGTAACCTACTAATTTTTGACTGAAAATATACAAAGGAAAATAATTTAATTGTTTGTCGAGATATATCAAAAAAAAAAAAAAATAAATAAATAAAAAAGAAAAGAAGAAAATATTCCAACGCAACGACGTTGAGTCGCATAAAATATATTTTACCGTTTTAGTGTACAATGCGTCTCTCCCGAGAGTCGCGGACATTTTTGTAATTTGCTCTTGCATTTTACTTCTAAGGCCAGAATGCATATATTTAACGTCCGTCGAAATGAAGCAACTCAATTGTAGAAATTCTTCCTTCCCCTTTGTAGGTGCTTCATCTTCCGATTCTATACATTTCAATTCGGTATCAAACGTTCCTCCAAAGTATTGTTCTATCAACGATCCAGGCTTATAAGCTTGAGAATCATCCTCCACTGCATCCGAATTTACCTTTACGCAAATTTATTATCAGTGACAAATTCATTTCAATATATATATATAAATTTTGTTCGAACAAAAAAAATAGAAAAAGAAAAAGAAGAAGAAATTGATAGAGAAGAAAAATATTTCTTTTCTATAGAAACCTTTGCGGGTAGCTTTTGCTGAAGCATTCTAATCAGTTCGGTCCAACATTCGTTGGCGTCCTGTTGTTGGAAAACGCCGTGTTCAAATTTCTCAGCGAATCTTGGAAAAGCTATATGCATCATTTGTAAAAGTATAACAGGCGGAAAGGGCGACCCTCTGTCCATATTCTCGTAAAGATCCCTTAGAGCGGCCGTTATGTTTTGTGCGGGCGCGAGCGAGGAATTACCCATGGTCGCTAGAGTACCGGAATAATTTTTTAAAGCTTCCCTTAACTCTGGTACAGTTTTAAGACATTGTACGGTCGCATTGAGATAACAAGTATTTCCAAGATTGGCCAGGCCAGCTGGCAAATCTAAAGCGGTAGCCAATTCTGATTCGTTCATATCTTCCAAAAACAAAGGCTTTTCCTTTGGTTCGGTAGGTACATCCTCCTCCTTAGAACCCATCATTAATACGGTAACGCCCTGTTAAAAGATACAAACGACTATACAAAAGGTGTGAATGAATTGACGAATGACGACCAATTGTCCTTACATCTTTGAAAGCGATATTGCCCCAATCGTCGTCCTTCAGCGTTATTCCCTTTACCATAACTTTTTGTCTCTCCGGTTGTACGCCTGTCAGTGCATAAAGTTGGGCCTTAAATAACATAGGTTCCTCGTCCGTATTAACTTCCACGTTTGGATAAAGCTCTTTGCCCCATTTGACCTTAACTGTAATTTATATGACCGACGTATAACGATGACTGTCATAAATTAGACAAAGAATAAAGGGAAGGTGTTGAACTCATAAATAGGTTAGTTCCTTAATAAATATTTTACAATGTCAAATATATTTTACCTGTGTACTGTGGCATATTTACAATTTGTGCGCTTTAACCTGTTCGCCCTTTTAATAAATTATATTCGATATAAATGTTATATTAATATGTTTACACTATTCTTCGATGGAGATTACAAGTGTGCATAGGAAACGCAAAGTCAGAGACCAGTTATGTATACGGACAACCGAACCGCTCACACGAGCTCACACGAGCTCACACTGGTTGTGTTCACAACTAAGGCTCACACATGCTCATCTAAGTTTTGTGCTCGGTTCAGCGCCGCAAGTAATTGAATGCAATTGGAACGATTTCCGTTCGACTCCTATCCTACCATACACGTTCGTTTCGAACTTCTTATTAGTATACATGTATACAAATATATATATAATATGTATGTATTAACAAAGATAAAATATATTCGATAAAATCGTTTAGATCTTATCTCATTGTATCGATCGTATCTGTTACAATATTCATTCCCAATCAATTTTATCTTGTCCCGTTAATTTTAGAAACACTGCCTAAAAAGTGAAGTCACACTCCTATCTTACTGCTCTACTTGAATCATGGATAAGATAGAGCATACCACACACACACACACACATATATATACACACACGCGCGCCCGCGTACACGTACACGTACACATAGAATGATATAGAGAAGTATCTCACGGGTCGATTTTCTCCTACATCAACAGTGTTAAGCGGCATTGTCAGTTCTGTCAGCTGACGAAAGAAGCGGACCTGGTACGATTAAAATGGTAACGTTCTTTCTGATAAGGAGATTGGTCGATGAACGGCTCATTATTAGGTTAATTAAGTTTCCTCGTTAATATCGTTCGTTTATTTGCAGTCGTTCGGTGAAAAAATAGCATCGATAATGCAAAGGCCTGGCCAGGATCCTGTCGCTAAGGACGATATTCCCTGGTGGATGAAGTATGCTGGGCGAGGGCTCGGCACCGTAGGCGGTTTCAGTTAGTTTTCATATTACTTTTTTTTCTCTCTTTCTCTCTTTCTCTCTCTCTCTCTCTCTCTCTCTCTCTCTCTCTCCCCTTTATAACCCTCCCACTAAGTATATTTTGGTCCAACTAGATCTTATATCTCACTGTTTCACTTACTGCAAGTAACCATTCTCTTGCGAAAGAAGATACAAGTTTGATATAGGTCGTTCCGATAGAATATCAATTCGTTTTTATTATCGTTAAGAACTATCCTCGGTAAGATCAAATTTTGTATTTGTTACAGTCGCAATCTTTCTGGGAGTTTGGAATTGCGCAACGATTCTATTCGCTTCGATAATTTGTTTTCTCAGCGGTATATGGCAGATGGTTGCTGGTTTTATTGTTCTGATGATCGAAGCACCTTGTTGTTGTATGTTCATCGATTTCGTCCAAAACTTAAGCGACATGGTGGAGAACAAACCTTATTGGAATAGAGCAGCTACTTATTGTTTGTAAGCATTATATATATATATATATATATATATATGTATAAAAAATTTTACCTCTTAATTACTGTTTACAATAAACTTTCATTGATAAAAATTTTAGTATTTCAGATAATATCTTGTTTTTTTTTTTTTTTTATTATTTTAGAATAGCATTGCCACCGGTCTTCCTTTGTCCAGGGGTAAATAGCATACTTGGTAGCGGATTTATTTTCGCGACTGGTATAATATATGGATTAATGTCAATTGGAAGAAAGTAAGTAAAGATTATTAAGCATTATATTAGGAATTACGTAAGAGCCATAATTACGTCATATTTATACGCATAAATTTTGTGAAATAATATACAATCGATTATATGATAATTGACATCAAAGTAACGAAGCGAATGATACAAAAGTTTCAGATTTTGTGAATTTTCAAAACTTATAATTCATTATGTAATTTTTTTTTTTTTTTTATTATCATCATTTGTATTCGCTTTCAACAATGGGGAAGAAAGAGTGGTGTGTTCATGCGTCAAACAATGCACATATAATTCGCTTATGGATGGATTTTTATCACTGTGTTGGTTTTACTTGCGCTCAATTGAAATTATTGCTTTGGTTTTTGTAAATGTATGTTTAAGATCATAATAACTGATACAAAGTCTAAGATTATATTGGGGACTAAAAATTACGTAGAGCATTTTTTGTGAACTTATTTTAATGCTTTTAAATATTGAAAATGATAAAAGATATATATATATATATATATACAAATTGAAAGAACGTGTGTCAATATTTTTACTAATGAACTGACACAATAACAGAGGAACCAGGCCCGACCCGGCAGGAATGACGTCGTCGGGTGTGGGCTCCCCACAGGGTACAGTACCTCCTACTACAGATCACCATACCACACTCATGGAGGATCCTGATGTCTGGAGGCCTACATAAAACATCAGATATTCATTGTACCACTTCACTAACCAGGCAATAATATATAAAATTCAATGTTATCCCTATGTGAATAGCCTCATCTAATTCGTAAATATGTCAGCTTGTAGCGTACAAGTTGTACATCATTAGCTAATTCTATACGTCTCATGAATGCGTGCTTGTCTTGTTTGCTAATTTTTTTTATTACGCTTACGTAACCTTTCCATTTTATGCAATTGGACTTGACAACTAGCATATTAGTCATCATCACAAACTAATATTCAATCATTACATTATCAATGCATTTTTACATTATACTTGTTATGCAGCTATCAGGTATCATTTTATTTATTAAACAAGGATAAAAATCACAAAAAAATTAATTAATACTTGCATATCAGGGATTATATGTCAAAGGTACTTTCATTTTTATCTTTGGGCTCTTTGTAATTTTATTTTCGAGATTATTTAATGGCATTCGTGCTTATCTATATACCAAAAAAAAATGTGCTTTAAGTAATTCATTCGTTGCAGCTATGTCTAATTAAAAAAAAAAAAAAAAGATTCTGATTAGATACAAGCGTTCGAGGAACATTAAAAAAAAAAAAGCATGTATAATTATATTATAAATATTCAATATGCTGAAAATATATATATATATAATGCAGGAAATATCCTATTGTAAAATACAATATACTAAATAATAACATTTACTTTATGAACAAATGATATATTTCAGGGCATCATGGGGAGAAATGAGATCAGCAGCAATGGAAACGCAAGCTCCTTCATCAAGTATGCAGTCAACGCTCGTTGAAAATGCTCAACCATTGGGCTATAGTAGTAAACCAGATAGTAATGTTTGACACTTAACATACATTGGCAAAACAATTCGATATTTCGCGTGAATGGTGGTGTGTTTTAATGACCTGGTCAAATAATTGTTAGGGCTATGAACATCTATCGTAAAGTATGATACCCATTGCACTAATGCTGATGTCTTATATTGAAAATTTTTGATGTTTAAGTAAGCAGTTAATTTTGTCGTAAATGTGACCAACAAAGCCTGATACTAAACGCCCGTACCTACATATAATCAAGGATGCAAAACGGTTTAGTATTTGTCCTATATTCTCTTTATTTGCATCTCTATAGTTATATCAATATTAAATCGTTTTACATTTTTGTATATCTGTAGTACACTTCAGGTTACTTACAAACATTGTGTTGGCCTATCTTGTTCAAACCTGCTTTATTTAGTATCAAGACATTTAGGATTAGGTAATCAATATACAAGGGTCTGTATTATTAATTACAACCGATATATAGAAATTGAATGTATTATTAAGTCAACAATATGCTAATGTTCTTTACAGCTTTATAAAGTGCCAGTTGCATTTTCATCATTGCGTCTTTCTGTAACGTTTATTTACCGGAGGTTACTTTATTTGAAAAGATAAGAAAGGAAAGTGAAAACGAACGAACAGAATTAAAAATTGTCAAGAACAGTGGCATGGTTCATGCATTATCTATAAAAAAAAAAAAAAAAAAAAAAAAATATGTTTCACACACATATTTTTCATATGATAAATAATAGTACGTAATTATGGATTTGAGTTTAAAGAATATATTTACTTGCTAATAGTCTCAATGATTAATTATAATTTCATGATTTTGAAAGGTTTCTTATATCATTTTAAATAGTATAAGAAGCATTAGCTTTTACAATTGAATGAGTCATTAATATTAATTTTATGATTTATTGTCGTTATATTCAAGTGTATAAATTCTTTATGACGACTGTATTGTATATAGAAATGAATTTACACATCTTTCTTCCATTAGTTTTCACGTTTATATTCTTCCTGTAGGAAAAGCCTGAAGTAACAAGACGATATTAGGATAATTATTGACACTTCATTTGTTATTTAAGTTTAATTATTATTATTATATACTTATGTTAATCAACCTGTTACTGATTTTTTTTTTCTTTTTTTTTTTTTTTTTTTTTACTTATTTTGTGATACAATTCGATAGACTGGACTACTGTCACACTTTTTGTATAAGTGTGAATAGGAAGCTATAATTAAGAGTTTCTTAACATATTCCTGTACTATTAATAAGTATCACATTTGGAACGTTATGTTCTACTATTTGTAAACTGTTGTATCTAATACCAAATGTGCCAACGTGCAAATCCTCTTCTTCATTATCTTACTTTTTTAGAATCTTATTCACGCAACGGTATAGCATTTCATTAGACTATTTAATATCCAATTAAATTAATATACAGTTAAAAATGTGATTTTTAACTGGAACATTATTCCAACTCATTTTCTTCCTACATTCCTTGCAAAAAAATTTTCATTTATTCATCCAAGATGAAAGACTAAAAATTATTCATTATCATCTAATTTATTAATTATAGCAAAGTACTCATTGTATTGTGAATAACAGATCTATCATAAAAATCTTAACGATAAATATGTAATAATAGATAAATTGTTCATCTTGTTACATTATCATTGTGATTTCTTTATAAATTAAATGTGTGTCTCCCAATTTACTACACACATTTGTAGTAATATCAGGTCAATATATCTAAAAGATTATAAAAATTTTTGAGCGTCATTGGTATTATCCCGAGAACATTAACTGCTGTAATAAAACATCACCATTCATGGTACGATATGATTCATGTCTATACACATACACAATATATATTATAATATAGAAAATATTCGTTAATATAGAAAGAGGATGTATGGAAATTCACAAAAGTCGACGAAAAAAGGCTATTTAATTGTCTTCTTATTTTATTTAATGATATACTTAATTATGAGTCCTTAATATTTCGTAATTTCTTTTTATCATTTAATAATAAAATATATAATTTATTGTTTTTAAAAGAGATCGGTAATAGGGGGGGCAAGATTAGATCTTAAGGTAGCTAAATATAGAATAAATATATGTATGTGTTAAAATAGGAAAATTATGTGCTGGATAAATCTGCCGTGCTAAGTTATCGTTAAATTTAAACGGTTAATAAAATAAAGTACTACGATGTGTGGCAGATATTAGATAGTTATTTAATTAATAGATATAAAAAATGAAATATGCGCTACTTTTATTTATGTATGTTATATTAGATATAATTAGACTTTTTGGAGTTTACATAATTTCATTTATATGATTTCACTTTTTGATTTATTGTTTAGATATTATTATTTGGAGAATACAGGTAAAAAGAAAAATGAAAATTTATTTTCTGCGCTATATATATATATATATATAGACACATACACATACACACACATACTGTATCATATATTATATATACTCTGTCGATCTTAAAAATAACTATAATCTTAAGATCGTGAATCTGAGATTTATGCACTGATGCAAAGGTTAACGAATGGAAAATAATTCAATTTTACTGTTTTCATTAGATATATTTAATGGTTATGGTAAATATATATATATATATATATATATTTAGTTAACAAATAATGATGTATAAAAGATAACAAACATATTATTTTTATTGATCTTCGGTGTAACACAGAGACGTAAGAAATTTCGATTCGGTCTATTTTTCAGAGAAGGAAAGAAAAATACAAGAAAATAAACACCATAAGTATTATAATTCAACGTTATTGCATATCATAAATAAATTAATTACGACGCATGGGTTGGTCAATGGAATGACCAACCTTGAGAATGGCAAAACTGTGTTACATAATTATTTTGTTACGATTTAAAACGACACACGTTACGAACGTTAAAACAATAGAAATAATATGTTCATATATATATATATATATATATATATATATATATATATATATATATATATATATACATACATGTATTATTGAAAAAGCAATTGAAATTTGTTGTATTGTACGGTGTCCATCACAGGTGTAATATAATAAAACGGCTCATTTGGATATAAAGCGTTTAAATATTGAATGATCGAGGACATCGGTATAGTGACATAATCGGTGATGTATTTTTGACGGAACGTTACGAATACAAATTTTGTTTCGTGTAACGAAAGCTCCTCCTACGAAAAATATATTTCGCGAAAGACGTAAAAGTCGATAATTCATTCGTGGCGCGTAAAACGTTCTTTGATTTTCCCGGGTTCTTGGATAAGAATTTGTATTGGCCAATGGTACGTCGGTACTCATTGACGTTTCTCGAGTGGAATACGCCCTCTGGTCTACGACATTTAGACGAGGCCATTAACCGTTCGGATAAGTTCGGGTGCGTGCACGAGCTCGTACGAAAGTTACATTCCGTTGGGCACCTTCACCATGAGTGTTTTCGCCCGTCCGTCGGTGTCTCGCGAAAAATCTACCTTTTCCTCGTTCGCATTACCGTATATAATGCCGATATATTAATTTAACGTGAGAAAACAACAAAAAAAAAGAAAGAAACAAGAGACGTGTAAAACGTCTAAGCTAAGACCGAGTAATGAGGTGTTGTAGAACGTAAACGGGGGGGGGATTAAAAGCGAACGACAAAGTGAAAATTTATTGTAACGACGAGTAGATTTGGAGGAAGTGTGTTATAGTAACAACAACAACAACAACAACGACAACAACGAGGAGCAACAAACATGGGGAATTGTTTCAGCAGTAGCAGGGATCCGGATAAAGACAACTCCGACAGGATAGGCAATCCGAACATAGATGCTGTTGTATCGCCAACCAGTCCAGTGCCAACACCACCTCCTGATCCTATAAGGCCGGTCCCACAAATTCCAGATGCCAATGTGCCAAGTGCTAAGATATTCGTAGCGCTTTACGATTACGATGCTCGTACGGACGAGGATTTAAGCTTTAGGAAGGGTGAACATTTGGAAATACTCAACGATACCCAAGGAGATTGGTGGCTGGCAAGAAGTAAACGGACTAGAAAAGAAGGCTATATACCTAGCAATTATGTTGCCAAGTTAAAATCGATAGAAGCCGAGCCGTGAGTAATGAGAAACTTTTGTTTGTTTTTTTCTCTCTCTCTCTCTCTCTCTCTCTCGTCCCCGTTCTCCTCTCATCTTCCCTTCTTCTCTCCTCGCGAATTAAGAATTACAAACATTTTATTCGAACGACATATTTCCACGATTCCTTCTTTAAACGCGCACGGATCGTTCGATACCGTTGTGTCGTTTCGTATTGGCTCGCTCGATCTTAGGGAAGTATGAATAAGTTCCCATTCGATTTATATATACTCTTTAAAATGCAACTCACAAAATATTTTACAGTTATGTATTTGGAATGGACAGTGTGTTGATTGGCATCTTTCATAATATTCAAATATAATAACACTCCGGTACAATGAAATGTTTGTATAAACGTGGCCCGTGTTGCATTGCCCGTAAATAGTACTGTATTTTCTTTGTTACATTTTCACCCATTGAATTTCTCTCTGTATATAATAGCCAGCTAATATGACCTTGCTTTCACCAACCAGTATTTCTCTTGGCTCTCCCAGGCTTAATAGTTTTGGTTGAGCACCTCTGTCTGTTAATCAGTGAAGATAAGCACTACTTCCTTTCCTTTTTTTTCCCTCTATGTTTTTAGGTGTACAGAATTTAATATATATATATATATATATATATATATATATATATATATATATATATATATTTTATATATATACATACATAATACTTAGTAACGATAAAATCGCGAATTATTTTTCATAAACATTTTTAAACTGTAAAGAGAGATTATTATTACTTATTGCATTACTCATTACTTGTTTATTAAATTTGTAAATAGATAAGTACTTGTTCTTGGAAGTACTCTAGAAAAACTGTCACACGCGTTTGCTTTATTTATATTTATATTTTATTTATATTTTATGATTAAATAATGTCATTCTCGTATTATAAATTCTGTAATATCATTAAAATAATATTGTATTTATAATAGAAGATTAAATGGCTATGAATATAATTTTTATTAAATATGTACACAATGATAAATACTATCTATATATGATTACTACCTATCTATATTCTAAGAGTGATGATCATGCTTATGACACATAGATACGATAATACTGTATTATTATTATCGCTTTCCATAAAAAAGAAAAAAGAAACACGTATATTTGCATTAATGCAATCTAATAAATTAATTTAATTACTTCAATTATATTTTTATTATAATAATATTTTTTATATATTTTTTATTCGTCGTTATTTATGGTATTTTTTAAATATATTTCTTAGGTGGTACTTTAGGAAGATAAAACGAATTGAGGCAGAAAAGAAATTATTATTACCGGAAAACGATCATGGCGCATTTTTGATTAGAGATTCTGAAAGTCGTCACAATGATTATTCTCTTTCGGGTAATATATGACACTAACGATATTCAAGAGAATCCCTTTACTTTTTAACTTTAATCAAATTGAGGTAATATAAATAATACTTATAGTACGAGATGGAGATACTGTCAAGCATTACCGCATACGACAATTGGATGAAGGAGGCTTTTTCATTGCTAGGCGGACCACGTTTAGGAATCTTCAAGATCTTGTTGAACACTACAGTAAAGATGCCGATGGATTGTGTGTAAATCTCTGTAAACCGTGTGTGCAGGTAAGCAGAAACAATGTTCAAATTTGGATGAATCATGTGAAAGATTTTATTTTATTTAAACGGAGTTTAGACAGCTTGTTGCATGTCAAAAAAAAGAGGTGTTTCTCACGGCATTAAAGATTGTACTAAAAGATTTTCTTTATTGGTTAAATGCACCATCTGTTTGACTAATAAAATGAAAAATATCTTAAGAGATTTCTACAAACATATTTCTATAAGAGAAGTTTTTTATATTAGATTTTAGAATGAGAAAGAAACTACTTTTGTAGAAATTTCTTCATACGGAATGCAAATACAATTTTGTAAT
This sequence comes from Dolichovespula saxonica, assembly GCA_911387935.1. Taxonomy (NCBI): domain Eukaryota; kingdom Metazoa; phylum Arthropoda; class Insecta; order Hymenoptera; family Vespidae; genus Dolichovespula; species Dolichovespula saxonica. The sequence continues at coordinate 8,671,864 of OU426997.1, read as the reverse complement.
TTATTAAAGTGAAAAAGTAAACATTAGAGCATGTTTTATTTTTTTTTTTTAAATGTGGTTATAATATATTGGTAATTTTGTGCTTCTTTAGAATAATTGCAAATGGTGAAGCAAACGATTTTGCTTACAAATTAATGCGTGTATTGTGTAGATTGATGATCATATTGTAAACTTTTGGTATACTGTCTAAACTCCAGTTGAATTTGCTTTAAAGCCAGTCTGCTCAATTTGTAATCCAGTTCGAGAGGAGCCATTGCCAGTTCTATATCCAAATGCTCGTATATCTTCACCGATGTTCTACGAAGAACATAAAATATTATTCAAAGGATAAAAAAATTTCATGTTATTAGAATGCTGTGGCTGTTTCATACATGGCTTTGCATCATGCATACACTATTATATCAGCAAGCCAAAAAATTCCTTATTGCATGCTTTTTACAGTGATACAAAACATCGGTCCTTATTTTATATACATGGTGTTATCGTGTGTGTGATACAGACAAAGCAAACTTTGTAAAAGGATTTCGTATTTCAAAAATGTTAAAAAAAAAAAAAAAAAATTATGCATACACGTGCAATTTAATATTTTCCAAAAGAGGGAAATTTTTTACAGCTCATTGAATTACAGTTTTGTCAATTAATAAGAATAAATGATATTGTATTTATATAAAGTTAGACACGTTGGTCCACCTTTAGAACCTCTCGAACCAGTACTGAGTAGGCTGGCTTTATGCATATGGCACAAAAATATTTTTAACTTTAAATTATATTTTACTATTAAAAGAGTTATCTATTCCTACAGATTATTTAGGGCAATCCAATAAAGAATGCATGTAAAAAATATCATAATAGAACCTCGATCATCAATAAGCAAATCAATCCAATTTGTTTTTGTTTATTTAATGTTTTACGAGTTCCTGTTTCGTTATTATTCCAATAATCGAGGTATCACAATATCAAATACTTCTTCAATTTTAAGAGTTCAGAGCTACTACTAGTATTAAATCCACAGATTGATTGATTGATTTATTTATTTTTTCTTTCTTTTTTTTTTTTACGATGATAGCTTTATTCTAAACAAAATTTCTCTTACGTTTGCGTAATGAAGTGATCTCGTCTCACGAAGTGATAAAAAAAAAAAGAATCTATGTAAGATATTTAGTTTTATATAACATTTTAAATATATTACAGTTATAAGGAAATCGAGGTTTGAGAACAACATAGTTTCATAAAAATGTTTCCAAAAAGTTCGATATTTGAATAGAATTGTGTTTGTTTCTCTGTTATTGCTTGCCCTACTTCCTGCTGGATTTTCTTGGTAAATTGAATGTCCCAATATAAACATAACGTGTCATTTTTTTTCTTCTTAATGCAATTACTTTGAATCATCTTCTCTACACGTACAGCACAAGCCTGTCCTATATGGAATTATGTTCCAAAGGCATTAGATTATAAGCATTCGGCTGAAAACATAATTCTTTTCATGATTCTTTATGTACTTCATCGTACATCATAGCTTTTTATATAGTTGTTGCACACACGCGCACATACAGGGACACGGAATGCGCTTAGGCGCTATTTACATAGCAGCACTGTTTCATTAATATTTGAGACAATTTAAAGAATTACCAGTGATATTTGCGTGCATAAAATAATTACCAAATGCAGGGTATCTCGGTGACATTTTACTCTGTCTGTATATTACAAGACCATGTCCATTACATTTAATATATTATCAGAAAGAATAAGAGTATCGCTTATTGAAAGATAACACAACTAATATTAAAGTGTATTATAATTAAAAGATATATTTTTTTATATGCAACCGAGAGACTCTGCGTAGCGATTTAAATTCATCGGTTTCTTATATAAGACTGGATTTTTAATCTTATGCACGGTTCCTAAATTATTATATTTATACATTTCTGAGTATATTTTGTAAGAAAATTTGAATATGTTACAATAGCACAGGTACTGATTACTTCCTAAAGAAAATTAAAAATATATATATATATATATATATATATATATATATACACATCATGAATAAAAATGTGTGTGCTATGGAAGTGGATTGTATGTATGTGTTCCTGATATTATATCTCATATACGTTTACATACATTTAGCATCACACACACGTGGGAATAACTAGTAGATTATATAATCCTATTAAATCAAACGTCACTTCGCATGTAATTAGATAATTTAGTATTTGCCTTATTTTTTGCTTCATATATATATATATAGTAGCAAAGATTTCTTTTCATTTATGTTGTTGCATTATCGTTATATTATTATTTTTATTTTAATATTAAGGGGACTGACCATTTTTCGTTCATATTTATTCAAAAACATTTTCAATTTTTTTTTTTTTTTTTTTTATTTCCTCCTTCCTTTGAAGGAAATATTTTGATACGAAGTTTATCTAATGTTTTCTTTTTTTTTTCCTTTTTTACACGCGTAAATACGATGTGAGCTTGCAAAAGAAAAAGAGAAAAGAAACGTCTGACATCGTCGCTTTGACATTAAAGCAAATGATTAATTAACTTTTATAAATAGGAAAGATCATTCCTGCCTAGTGCTAAATTAAAACTCGCAAATTCAGTTTTGTTGCATATACATATATATATATATGTAAATAAACATAAGTCAGCATAAATCTTTAACAAGGTATATATATAATCGTCTATATATAATATACGATTGATATTTTTATCGTTCTCGATCTGCGATCATCTTTTTAACAGGATTAAATGGGTTCATTGAAAATTCTCAGGCTTGTTTAGTATGGGTGCAATTTATATATCTTCCTAAGCATTAAATTGCAATGAGTTCTTCCAATAGATGACCTCGATACTTAACAATCTATCTCCCTTTACCTTCATTCTCACGTATATTGTCGAATAATTTGCAATATATATAAAAAAAAAAAAAAAAAAAAAAATTGACAAAATTTTCAAACAAGATAACAATTTCAGAGAGGAAATAATGTGAAGTATTGTGAGCCTGGGGTGATTTACGAGAGTTGTTCACATAGTCATTTGAGATATTAAAAGAAATATTCTTAACCTTCATAAATCACATAAAAGAATTATTTTACAAGGATCGATAGACTTACCATTTTTATTTGTCATTTTATGGAAAAAAAATAATTTTCTAATAATTCTAACTAGAAACGTCAAAATATTTTTAAACGATATATATATATATATATATATATATATATATATATAAAATAAAAAAAATTACGTGCGATAGGATTATGAATAATCGATAAATGGTATAAATAAGTAACGAGTAAATTCATACGCCTATACTTTCGATATACTCATTGTCTTTCGAATAAAGAGAATGTGCGCATTATATTACACGATACGTACGTAGGATAACTTCATTTTTTTTTTTTTTTTTTTTTTTTTATTAATGGGATATCGGATGGATTGCATACGAAGTAAAGTTCGAATACGTCGCGATAGGTGTGTATTAAATTGAATTAAAATATTGTTTGGTCTATTATTCGCTTGGTTGGACAAATAACGACGAGTAAAATTGTATATTTCTTTTTAATATTATTTTTATTATTATTTTATCTTTGTTCTCCAGAGGACGTGCTCGTCAATTCTTTCTCCCTATATAAATTATATATATATACACGAATACGCGTAAACGCTGTTTATAAATGCTACGTTATCATCATCGTGTTGCTAGTGTGACGATGCATTTGACGTTGCACTTTTTACGGTCAATTTAAATTACTCCAAATACGAGTATCCTGTTTACGAAGAGTTTCAATACCTTTGTGTTTACATCCGATTCGAACGTCATTTGTTTAACGAATTCGATCGATTATTTTACAGAAACAAACACACACGCGAGCTCGCACGAAATCGTTTAGAATTCAATCGTAGATTTGATTAGAATTTTACCAACAATTGATTTATTGATTCTTTTTTTTTTTTTTTTTAATCAATCTTATTCGATTAATTTTATCGTAAAATTGTTACTTGTCAAATTCGTACAATACATTTTTTATGTATTTATATATATATATATATATATATATATATATATATATATATATATATATTAACAATTTTTGCGCGCGCGCACACACACACACACACACATTTATTTATTTATTTAATAATTTATTTATCAACAATTACAAAGATGTTCAGTGAAATTCATTCCTGCATACAACGTTGGCTCCCCGTAACCTCAATGTAAGTAATCTAATTCGTTTAAGGATGATATGAACAATTTGAATATATTATGTTGATAAAGTGTTATTCTTATTTTGATCGATATCGTAATATCGTCTTTCGACTGTGCGTATTCGTCGTTATTAAATGTGAAACAATGTATAACACGATATGTTAATTATTTCATCATAAAAAATACATACGTACATACATACATACGTACATACATACTTATATATACATATATACAAAAAATTAATGATAGCGACAAGGCACAAATAATATAGGTGATTTTGCTTTGAGATCTTCTGCTTAAAACGATTGAATCTATTTTTGCTTCTCTCTCTCTCTCTCTCTCTCTCTCTCTCTCTCTCTCTCTCTCTCTCTCTCTCTCTATCTCTATCTCTTTCTCTCACTTTATCACTTTCTGTATCCAGGTTTTTTGCTGTTATGTAATTCAATTAAATCGTATACTATACGAGGCTGCTTTATAATTTTTGAGTATGACATCATCCTTTTCTTTTCTCCAGTTTAGAACAATCAGGAAGGAGCTTCTAACGCATAATACGTTCTTGCTGTTTCTTTAAGTTCGCAAGATGTTCTTTTAATCCGCAAAAAACACAAGCTCATATATATACACACATATAATTAGGTAGTCCCCTTAAAACCGTTAGCAAGTTATCATTCCGTGCAATAGATTGTGCATTTAGCGCATAGTTGTGTATAGCTTCAGCCATATTATTAAAGATCTTTTACGTAGGTATTTATGGGATATACGTTGCTTACAAGATGCAAACCGAATACTCTGAGATTTTTTTCTTTTCTTTGTCTCTTTCTCTCTCTCTTTTTTTTTTTTTTTTTTTTTTTTTTATATATATAACCATCAGAGTCATCATACTCTTTCTAACACAAACATTTTTTTATTCTGCCAGTGGACTACTATCGAAGATTATTCATAGAGAGCTTTGGTATTGATACAAAGAGGATGCATATTTTTGTTTAGAAAGGCTTTAGAATATGTTAGCCATTGACTGGCCCGTATCTGGTGTGTTTATAGGTTGAGAAACCTGTAACGGAAGGCCTTAGTCATCGTACACGAGATCAATGGGAGATAGATCGTTCATCCCTTAAGTTTTTGCGGAAACTTGGACAGGGTCAGTTCGGGGAAGTATGGGAAGGACAATGGAATAACACGACCCCGGTAGCCATAAAGACTCTTAAACCAGGAACGATGGATCCGAAGGACTTTTTGGCGGAGGCACAAATTATGAAGAAACTTAGACATGCCAAATTAATTCAGCTCTATGCTGTATGCACAATGGAAGAACCAATTTATATTATAACAGAATTGATGAGGCATGGTAGTTTATTGGAATACTTGCAAGGTAATC
>OU426997.1:8651270-8663770 GCA_911387935.1 Dolichovespula saxonica | reverse complement strand
AATGTGACGCCTCGTGCTTCTAATTGCAAATTTCATATATGACGGACCACAGTCCATTAAAGATCATTCCTTCTTCTTCTACTTCTTCTTCTTCTTCTTCTTCTTCTTCTTCTTCTTTTTCATCATCTTATTCTTCTTCTTCTTCTTTCTTATACTATAAACGAATTAGATTAATTCCACTACACACAGATTTTAATTTGAGCGAAAGTGTATATAAAGAGAATTTTATTATTACGGATTTTGAAAATTCACAATTACGGTTGCAAAACTGGTCCGTCCAAAACAGCTGACGATAACCTAACGAAAAGTTCTTTTTATGTCTCTACGTTAAAAAAAGCAATTGGTGTGTATATCCACTTTTTGTCATAATCCGTATATATATCAGGCGTGAGAAACATAATACATACATACACACACACACAAACACACACACAATAGACAGAAAGTATTTTAAGACAATGCAAATAATCTTAAAGAAGTATAAAAGAAACAATAACAACAACAATAACGACAAAACCTGTTTTTAAGTGTTCAAAATAAAAAAAAAAATATATATATATATATAAAACAAATAACAAGTTAGTCGTATCTTCTAAGATCGACCATATGAAAGTTTACAAGAATTTACCTTGAATGTCAATATAAACTAGAATTATGTATACTGTTGATGCATGAACAATAATAATTATCGAGATGGGTTTACCTTTTGCGAATGGTGAAAAAGGGTTTAAACCTACCATAGATTTCCAATATTATTATTATTAGAGAGCGTTATATTTAATGTTCGTTCACGAACTCTTTTCTCTTTCTCATTTGCACGTTCGTGCTCCGACGCAGCGAGATATATTTAATCGTTCGTTATACACTATATTCAACAAACGTTTTGAAGTATTTTTCATTTTTATATATACACAAGTTCGCGCGCGCACACACACACACACACACACCATACACACATTTTTTTTTTATATATATTGTAATTTTACGGTTTTACTTAGTCGTTTTACTACAATTTTCACATAAGATCTCTCTATTTTAACATTTTGTCTTCCTTCATTATAAAACATCTCTTAACTTCCTCGCCCTATTCGAACGATTTGTAATGATAATAATAATAATAATAAAAACAAACATTTCCAAAGTGAGAGGAACGAGATCGTGTGCTGCCGTTTGTGGATTAATGTAAAACGATGGGACGACAATTGTATTTATGGTGATCGTTGTGTATAAACGCGTTGGCGGCAGTGGCGGAGGGTGAGGGGTGAGAGGGGTGGGGTACGGGTAGAAGAGGAGAAGGAGGGGAAGGAGGAGGAGGAGGAGTTACAGAATCGACGAGACTCATTGAATGCCTCTAAGAGTACATAAATTTTAAATACCGATGCTTTGTGTATGCTTTATACTACTTATTTCCTTCGTTTAACGAAATAGTCTTAAATTTATACATACGTACATACATACATATATATATATATATATATATATATATATATATATATATATATATATGTGTGTAATGATGCCTTTATAATATTTTAATTATTTAGTAATCTCCTTAGAGAGAGAGAAAAAAATTTATATATAAGTAAGATCATGTGTGTAATATGTTCTTATAGTATTTGTACTATTATTATTATTATTATTATTATTATTATTATTATTTTTATTTTTATTATTATTTTTATTATTATTATTTGTTACGTACGATGGAAAGAGAAAACGATTGAATACCGTTTAAATTATTACAGTATCTATAAATATATATATATATATATATATACATACAAACATCATACATACATAATTTTTTTTTCTTTTATTTTCTTTCCTATTTTCTTTTCTTTTTCCCCTCTTTTCTTTTTCTTTTTAGTTCCTCTTTCTCTGCAAAGAATCATCTAAAAAATTGTAATCTAATATATGACATCTATATATAGCACTATAACAAAAATATGTATTATGTTCTTACCGTTCTCTCTCTCTCTCTCTGTCTCTCTCTTTCTTTCATATCCCAACAATACATACGTAAATAGAAAACCGATCCAAATTCGTCAATTATTATTATTGGTACTCGCGAGAATATTGATTATTAATTATCGTTCGATCGATTTTTATTATTATTTTCGAAACGTTCTTATACGACGAGAATCGTTTGAATTGTGCGCCCCTACGAGATTAGGCAGTGTCACGTGACCATTGCGTAATAAGCGAGTAGCCAATCAGGTAACGGTCGCCATGACACCTTCTTCATTTCTCTAGCGTCAACAGCGTCGGCCGGTTTGAATTGCGACGAATTATCAACCAATGAATATTTTTCATATTTTAACGATTGATTTCACGCATTATTTTAATCTAGATTATGCGATGGTCACGTAAGTAACAACAGACATATATATATATATATATACAATCATTTCTTTTTGCACGATATTAATAATTTTTTCGTAATCCAATGACAGATCGTGATTTATAATCACGTACGTACCGTACATGTAATACATTTCGCATAATTAATATTTGTTTTGAACGATGTATGATGTATTACCGTCGTAAACGTACACGCATACGTTTCGTCTTAACGAAATCGAAATCTTACAAAAAGATCTGTTACGATCGTAAATGTAAACAAGCGGCTCGGAACCATTGTTATCGTTTCGTCATGCGATTACTGCTACGCTTCGCGTTAATAGTATTAATTTGAGTAAAAGGCGTTAAAAGGACGTTGAAATAATAATAATAATAATAATAATAATAATAATAATAATAATAATAATAATAATAATAATATTTCCTTTACGTAATTTATTTCAATTATATTGGGTCTCCGTAAGCAGCAACCTCCACGTGGTGAGACCCGGGCACTCGGTATTGCTTACGTAAAATAATATCCTCGTACAATGTTGTCCTGTGTGTTAATCGTGTTACGTAAGCACTGGCGAGCTAATGGCTGCATTTAGATTCTTTTTCTCTACTTATATTTATTTCTCTTTTCCATTATTTCGAAACGAACGATTCGGACTTCTTAAGATGTAAATGACAGGAAAAAAAGAAAACAAATTTTTTTTTTTTCTAATACGTTTCATCGCTAATATTATTATCAACGTTTCAATTAAGATCCAGGGTCGATAAGGTAGGTTACTACTTTGGAAAGAGGGCTCTAGTGAAGAATCGAACGGATTCGCCCTTTAAGAGAGCCATCTTATTATTCGTCGATCGTAATTCGCCTCGTTCTCGAAACTCGAAGTCCCGTTGAAATTAATTTCTATCTTATGTATCTCTTCGCGCAACACTTGTTACAGAATTTAATATAACAACAACAACAACAACAATAATAATAATAATAATAATAAGAATAATAAGAATAGTTACGCGTCGGAGAGATTGAACGTTGAAAAACTGTTAGAAAATTTATTATACATTGCGATTAATTATCGTTACATTATCTCGTTTGAGAGGTTTACTTTCAGGGTGATAACTTGACACCGAAGAACGAAAGAAGAAGATGAAGAAGGGGAAGAGGAGGAGGAGGAGTAAGGAAAAGAAAAAAAGAAAAGGATGATCGTCCGATGAAGAAGAAAAGTAAGTATGGAGGACGTCCTCCTCAAGGTTACAACAGGGTAAAATCGCATCGGCGAGGCGTGGTTGGAGTCGCTAGAAATGTCACTAGGACGTCGAAGTCACCATAAGTTTTTAGTAGGTATCGCGGTGCCCGCCTGCCCTCCCTCCCTCCCTCCCGCCGGGGCCCCGTTCGCAGGAGCAGGTGCTTTTCTCTACAGGTGTTCTCTTCTCTTCAGTCGATCGTAGACGCGCGCAGTGTTGTTGTTGTGCGTGTTGCGCTCCTCAACATTTGGAATAATCAAATTTTGTGTTCCCCGTTTAATTCTCCTTGTTACGTTCGTACCGTTCGTTCCGTTCGTTCGGTTAAAAAAAAAAAAAAGAAAAAGAAAAGAAAAAGCTCACCTCGTCGCGAGTTCGACCTTCCGAGTGATCTCGATATTTGTTGTTGTTTTTTTTTATTTTTATTTTATTTTAAACCAACGACTTGAAGAGAGAGAGAGAGAGAGAGAGAGAGGAGTACAATCGATAGATAGATCAGTCTGATAGATAGAAAGAGAAGGCAGTGGCAGGGACGGAGGAGGTAAAACGGCCGCGCACAGTAGCGTCGAAATCGAAATAACGCGATAATGAAGCGATCGAGGCGCGACTACGTGGCCGATTTGGTCTATCGAGAAAGTAGCGATCGTAGATGGTGAATCCTTAGCTCCTCCTTCGTCGAGAGAGGAGGACGAATTTACGTAACTGAGCGAACGGAAGAGGAGAGTTCAAAGAGTAGGAGGAGGAGGAGGAGGAGGAGGAGGAGGAGGAGAGGGCACCATGTATCGTGGCTGGATATTATGCTAATCGCGTTACGGTCAGAATGCGGGAGGAAGAACTCGAGTTATCCCTCAAGGTAAACGAAACAAATGTAATTTTTTATTTCGTACATTCCTTTTTTTTTTTTTGTTTTACTTTCGATACACACACGCGCGCGCGCGCACACATACACGTGTATGTATGTATGTATGTATGTACGTACGTATATACACACATATATATATATATATATATATATATATATATATATATAACTTTGTTAATTTGGGTATTAAAACGTACGCGTAACATGTAACGCGTCTGTACTGTTGTCTACTGTCTGTTTGTTCTCTCATGTAATTACGTTCATAAAACAGGAAAGAGAGAGAGAGAGAGAGAGAGAGAGAGAGAGAGAGAGAGAGAGAGAGAGAGAGTGAGAGGTGGATGCCATCTAAACAGGCCGGGAAAGCGTGTGTTCACCTTAAAGAAAAACGAACGCGCCTCAAAATTGTCTCCTCCTTTCTTTTCATATATATATATACATATATACATATATATATATATATATATATATATATATATATATATATATATATAATATGTAATATATATATACACCGGTTGCATGTGTTCATCCGGCTAAGAGACGTTCAACGTGGTAATCATATAAGAGCGTGTCTATTTCAATTTGCCGTGTATTAAGCGTAAGATTATTCTCATTACTTTTTTCTTTTCTCTTCTTTTTCCTTTCTTTTTCACTTTATTTATTTATTTATTTATTTATTTATTTATTTATCCATTCATTTTTTCTTTTCCGTTTCGTTTCGTTTTTCTTTTTTCGTTTCCTACCCCCCCCCCTCCGCGCGCCCCGGCCCCTCCTTCCCTTCTCTTCGTGAACGTATTATATTTTTAATCTGCAACAATAGGACAAGTTAATATTCTAACATAGTTGGTATAATCGTATTTAATATAGTTAATAATTTGTACTAATGTTGTGTACTAATTCGTATTTTCTAATATAGTTATATTTCTAATGTATATATATATATATATATATATATATATTATATATACTATGTATATATATATATATGTATGTATTAGAATCCTCTCGGGAATTCTAACGTGTCATTCTATCGTGAAATAAAGCTTTGATAAGTCGTTGAACGTGCTGGCGATCGTAGAACCGTGACTTGAAAAAACTCGTTGACTTCGTTTCTCCAAGAATCTCGTTCTTTTACATTTCTTTATTTTTTTTTTCTTTTCTCTCTCTCTCTCTCTCTCTCTCTCTCTCTCTCTCTCTTTCTCTCTCTTTTACTTTCCACGACGATATATCCTTTAGGTTCGCGCGGAAATATGTGCGGTCTCTAATCGAAAGGGACGACCGACGACGACGACGACGACGAAGACGAAGACGAAGACGAAGACGAAGACGAAGACGAAGAAGACGACAAGGTACAGTGGAGTTTCAAGGGCAAGGTATCGAACGTGCGAGGGATAGTTAATGAGCGAGACTCGTAAGCCAGAGTTTTTCTTATCGCGGGCACGCTCTTGTAAAACGTAGCCAACGCGTTTCGAGCGGTTTCCTCGAAACGGATAATATCAGGAATATTTTATTCCTTCGAATGTATAATTTCTTCTTTTTCTTTCTCTCTCTCTCTCTCTCTATCTATCTCTCTCTCTCTCTCTCACACACACACACACACACACACACACACATTCGATTCGTCAAAAATTCACGTACGTACGTACGTACGGTACGAATTCGAATTTTGTACGTCGAACGAACGATATTGTATCAACGCGAGCGAGAGAGAGAGAGAGAGAGAGAGAGATTCGAATTAGAATTAGAATTCGAATTCTCATGCGAACGAGCGAATTTTATTTATCCTCGTAATTCGAATCCTAAAGCGAACGATAAAATTCGTTCTCGCGTTATTTCGTAATAAGAAATTAAACGAGACGTCGCTCTTTAGAACTATTTCAAATGTAGAGAAAATAATTTCACGTACGTGTGTATGCGCGCGTGTACGTGTGTGTATACGTACGTATATATATATATATATTTTTTTTTTTTTCTTGTTAAAAAAAAAAAAAAAGAATATTTTATCGTCCTCTTACGAATCATTATACTCGAAAGTGATACTACTACCGGCGACACGCTCGTTATTGATTTATAACGCCTTAACGAAGAGTAGTCATCGACGTGTGTTAGATAGTCGTCGATCGTATAAAAATCTAAACGTACTTAAACGCGATCGTAAAGAAGCGAACGACAATTCTTTTTTTTTTTTTTTTTTTTTTTTTTTATATATAATTCGCGTCGAACGATCCTCCCTCCTCACGTTCCTCCTTGTGAACCAACGACTACGAGGCGTACACTTGGACGTTATTGCACATACCTCTAACATCGAGTCAACAAAGTGGAATACTAAAAAGGGATCGATTTCTCGAAATCGCTCGATCTCGCGAGAATAAGGGGAACGAGATCGAAGCCTTTTATTTTATTTTATTTCGTTTTATTTCATTCCGCTCCCCTCCCCGCTCTCCCCCGTTACCCCGAGTACACTTATACCACTTCGAAATGTATTCTACATAAATCGAGTTTACAAGGTGGGAAAACTAAAAGGATCGATTTCTTTCGATTTCTCGATATCACTCGATCTCTCTCGATCTCTCTCTCTCTCTCTCTCTCTCTCTCGAGTACGCGAGAGAAACGAGAAGAGTAATGGCCATTTATTTTTTTCTCTATTTGCCAATTATAATCTCGTTTCTTTCAATAACTTGGCTTTCTCGTACGTCAGAACAGCTGTCTTGTTCTAACGCGTTCTTTTTTTAATCATTGTTTCCCCATTCTTTTTCTTTTTTTTTTTTAAATTCAAGATCATATGCTTCCGCACACGTGTGTACATTTGAATAAGTTTTATTTTTTCTCTCTTTTTTTTTTTTTTTTTTTACACGAATAATTTCACATCCTCGTAATAGTCTAACAAGCGTATCCACGAGTTCGTACGAGTTCCTTTCCTTTCGTTAGTTCGTTAGTTCGTTAGTACGTTCGTTCATTCACGGAATTCTATTTGAGATCAAAGTGCTTATGCCTGTGGCTGTGCTCGTGCGTGCGTGCGCGTGTGTGTGTGTGTGTGTGTGCACGCGCGCGTTTAAATGAGTGCGAGTGTGAAAGTGTCCTATGAGATGAACCGTTAGTCTGAGAGAGGTGCCTTTTGATCGAGTTTAACGATGGCGACCTCCTATCCGTCCAACAACGATCCTGTTTCAATCATTTTTTATTTATCTTATTTATTTTTTTATTTTTTTATTTTTTTTTTTCATTATTTTCGAATTCGTCTCTTCTCCTTTCTTTCTTTCTTTCTTCTCCCCCCACCCCCGTTTCGATCTTTTCATTCTATTTTTAAAACCTTTTTCTTTTTCTTTCTTTCTTTCTTTTTTTTTTTTTTTTATTATTTCCTCTCAAATTGACGACGATAGCTCGTTAGTTAAGCCAACTAAATTGTGTGCAATTAAGAACTATGGACGAGCGATAAGATTGTAATAAGCGGGGTGGCCTTTGGGTTCGCTTTTAATTAGGTTCTTTCGTTTCACGAGGGAATCGATCGAGATTTCAAGCGAGAAGGGGTGAACGCCCTCGTTTCTGGTGGTTAGAACGACGTTAGGATGATTCATTGTACCTTTTATAACATACGCGTGTATGTATGTATAAGTATGTATGTATGTATATATCTCGCGTACGTGCGTGCAATGTGTGTGTGCACGTGTGTGCACGTGTGTGTGTGTGTGTGTGTGTGTGTGTGTGTGTGTGTGTGTGTGTGTGTGTGTGTGTGTGTGTGTTTGGATATGGCCGTGTAAAATGTCGATAGGAGAATGACCAAGTAAATTTTCCACCAGGCGTTAAATCGCGCTCCGTCATTTCTTTCTCTTGACAATTAAACGTTTCCGCAGGTGGTGATAGTCGGTAATGGCGCCGTGGGAAAATCTTCAATGATTCAGAGGTTCTGCAAGGGTACTTACACGAGGGATTATAAGAAGACTATCGGCGTTGATTTTCTCGAGCGAGAGATTGAGTAAGATATATTTATATTATTTTTAATTCTTTCATCTTTCTTCTTCTTCTTCTTCTTTCTTTCTTTCTTTCTTTCTTTCTTTCTTTCTTCCTTTTTTCAATCTTTTTTCTTCCTTTCTTCTTTTTTTTTTTTTTTTACAATAAACGTATTAACGATCGTCCGAGCGTATTAATCACCTTTCGCGTAAATAAATAAATAATTATTAATAAATAAATAAATATTTTTTTTTCTTTTTTCTTTTTTTTTTAGAATTACGCGTTGAGATTAGCGTGATTACGGATGAAGATTTCGTTTTTCTTTTCTTCTTTCTTTTTTTTTTTTTTTTTTCTTTGCAACAAACTTTTTCACGATCGTCGGGACGTATTTTTCTTTATTTTTTTATTTTTTTATTTTTTTTTTTCTAGAATCACCCTTTAGATAAGTGTGATTACGGATAAAGATTTTGTTCGTTGTTCTTTTCTTTTCATTTTTTTCTTCGGAATATTTTTTTTTAATCTTTCTTTTTTTTTCTTTTTTCTTTGCAACAAACTTTTTCACGATCGTCGGAACGTATTTTTCTTTTTTTTTTTTTTTTTTTTTTTAGAATCGCCCATTAGAAAGCGCGATTACGGGAGATCTTGTTTTTATTTCTTTTTAGCTCTTTTTTTTTTTTTTTAGTATAAACGTCTCCGCGATCGTCGAAACAGATTTCCGCAATCGTAACGTTTCGATCTACGACAGCGGCCATTCTTTTTTATTTTTATTTTTATTTTTGTTTTTATTTCTTTCATTGTCTCACCGACAAACCACACCGTTCTCTTTTGTTCGCAGGGTGGACGGCGAGGACGTGAGATTAATGCTATGGGACACCGCGGGCCAGGAGGAGTTCGACGCCATAACGGCCGCTTATTATCGCGGTGCGCATGCATGCGTACTCGCTTATTCCGCGACCGATAGAAATTCCTTCGATGCTATTCCCTCGTGGAAATTAAAGGTACGCAAGTGCGCGAACGCGATCAGTTAAAAAAAAAAAAAAAAAGATTGCAAGAAAAAAAAGTCACAAAAAAAGAAATGGCGTCACTTCCCTTTAATTAATTTCTTTTTTCTGCCCTTAATTTTTTTTTCCTCTCTCTCCATTAAATCGCAAAAATCGGACGTCACGAACGGACGGACATGAAATGTTCTGAAAAAATTTAGGGATCGTTTGAAAGAAAAAAAAAAAAAAAAGAAAAAAACGGAAAAAAAGCAAAAAAAAAAAAACGAAAAAATAAGAAAGATATCACGCATGTACGTCGCATACGAAGAATACGATTATGCGTGCTAGCACGTACGTGTGTGTGTACGTATGTATGTATGTATGTATGTATGTATGTATGTACGTGTGTGTGTGTATCAAAGAGAAGAAGGATGTAGATAATCGCGTTCACGAGAACGAAGCTCGCGTTAGCTTGGACGCTTTAATGCGAATCGACGAGACAGATACGCGTGTTCTCTCCATCCTTTCTATCTCCTTTCACGGAGGGGAGGGGAGGGGAGGGGAGGGGAGGGGCTGGTACGAACGGATTGTGGTAGAGAGGATACGCGTAACAACCGTTATCGTTTCAGTAACGAAGAAGCCTCCGCTTCGTTTTACACCGAATTATCTGACGTTGTATGCCCCGTAGGCAACGTGCACCATAATACACACGAGCAACATTTTTTCTTCTTCTTCTTCTTCTTCTTCTTCTACTTCTTCTTATTTTTTCTTTTTTTCTTCTCTTTTTTTTTCTTTACATTTTTTTCTTCTTCTTTATCATACACCGTTATAACGAGGACGAGATATCCAAGCTGAGTCATTTATTAGGCTGTTAATCAAAAAGAAGAAAAAAAAAAAAAAGAGGAAGATGAGGAGGAGGAGAGAGAGAGAGAGAGAGAGAGAGAGAGAAAGGATAATTTTGGTATAGCTATGAAGTTGTACGTTTTGAATCGATATGACGTTACATGTCCGTCCCATTCATTATATATATTTCATATATGTATATATATATATATATATATATATTTTTTTTTTCTATCGAATAATTAATTATTATTCGTCCTTTAGTTATTTTCCTTTTTTTGTTTTGTTTTTTTTTTTTTTTTTATATATATACACCTAATTCATTTTCTTCTTCCTCACCTATTTTCTTTCTTTTTTATGCGTCGTTTATCCAGGTAGAAAATGAATGCGGCGAGATACCGACAGTACTAGTACAGAACAAGATGGATTTGGTCGATCAGTGCGTCATCGGTCTGTAAGTGAACGAGAAAGATTTCAAATTTATAATATTCGATCTTTTATTCAATTTTGTCCTCAATTATTTTCCCTCGTCACTCGCTCCGTCCCTCACCCTCCAACTACCCGTCCCATCTTCTCGGCCAGTTCCACGTTATTCGAGCAAATAATTGTATCGCGGCTTTTTTTTTTTTTTTATTCTTTTTTGTTTGTTTATTATCTCGGGTGCGTGTAAGGTTTTTGTCTCCATTGTGTCTATCGTCTATCCTATCCGTTTGGTTTACGTTCTCTTCATTTTTTTTATTTTTTATTCATTCGTTCGTTCCTCTTTTTTTTTTTTTTTTTTTTTATTCGATTTATTGTACATAGAAAATCGCATGCACGACTATCCGCAAAAGCTTCAAGGTCATCGTTTCAGGGACGAAGCTGAGAGGCTTGGCCGTGCACTTGGATGTAAACTCTTGCGAACGTCGGTTAAGGAGGACGTCGGCGTTATGAGCGTATTCCGACATTTGGCGTCGCGTTGTTTACACGAGATGCGCAGGAACGACAACGATTATCAGGACGACTTGAGGTTGTATTCGACCGGACCGAGATCTCCTTCCGTAATAAGTGAGTAAATCTGGTATATACTTTTCTTTTTTTTTTTTTTTTCTTCTTTTTATTTCTCTTTCTTTATAAATTCTCGAAGAGCCCAGCAAGATCGAAAATTTTATCGACGAAAAATATTTCAACATGTCAATGAACGTATTTATGTACGTATTCGTTTCGAACATTTATTTTTCTTTTTCGAATTCGAATTCGAATTCGAATTCGAATTTGGCACATTTGATAATAATTATCATCATTTGATGATCTTGTCGTTCTCTTTTTCTTTTGCTTGCTTGCTTGTTTGTTTGTTTGTTTGTTTGTTTTTTATTTGTTTGTCTGTCTGTTTTGTCCTTTCATGTTCGTAGGTGCCTTTAGTCCAAACGGATCGACGTGTTGTCGTAATAGCGGAAACGGGACGATCGTTTTAAGGTCAGGAGGTAAAACGAGGAATCAGAAAAAAAAGAATTTCGTAAAGAGCGCCTGCAGACTACTCTAATCAAAGTATTATATATTAATTTAGCTAAGCACCACCCAGGAGAGGTTGATCGATTTAGAGTGGCAACGTGCAACATAGTGTTTATATGTAACTTATAGATTTATGAACGAGCGTTTTTGTACTATCAACCTTCTCTCTCTTTCTCTCTCTCTCTCTCTCTCTCTCTCTGTCTCTGTCTTTGTTTTTATTCCTTAAAGAAAAATTCTATGTTCAGGACGAGTTACGAAAATTTCGATGTGTATGCGTGCGTGCGTGTGCGTGTGCGTGTGTGTATGTGTAAACGCTCGTACGAAAAAAAAAGAAAAAAAATAGAAAGAGAGAGAGAGAAAGTTAGAAAAATAATATATATATATATATATATATATATATATATATATATATATATATATGTGTGTGTGTGTGTGTGTGTATGAAAATTTAATAACGCAAGACAATGTACGATAGGAATGAATTTGTAAATAATTTTTAATTTGCATATGAAAAAACGAGCTCGTATATACATATATGTATTGTCGTTGCATCGATAGTAATTAATTACTAATTAATATCTAACGAAATCAACGATATATTTTTTTTTTTACGATTAATATAATTAATTTCTATTTTTTAACACCGATGGGTTTAATAGTGTACGTCGAAACATATATCGAGATGATATATAAATTCAGGTAAAATAGTTAGAAATACGTATAAGTGATTATAGAGCGAATATTTATTGCCGTTTTATAAATCGAATCGTTATATTTATACATTC
>OU426997.1:8618770-8646270 GCA_911387935.1 Dolichovespula saxonica | reverse complement strand
GTCAAATATACGTTTGTTTTTTTATTTCGTGTACGAGCGAAATAAAAGGCCCATTTTGTAATTACGTTTAAACAAAATATATTCTCGTACGATACGTTAAAACGATACATATATAATATTTTATTGTCGTTAATTGTTCGAAAAGTGTCGATTTAATTTACGATTATAACGTTTAATTAACTTATTATCTGATCGTAACATTAAAGAGAATGACTTTACTTATTGTGTATATACGTACATATACGTGTATATAATCCTTCCTTCGTTCACATTTTAACCAATAATCCTTAGATACTATAAATACTTAGCGTCGACTTTCGGAGCTCATAAAATACTTCTCGAATATTTAGAAAGCGCGTACGAAGATGGAAAAGTCCTGACGCGTTCGTTCGTTCGTTCGTTCGTTTACAACTATAAATATCTTTTACCATCAAGTAAACGACCGATAACAACAACGTACATACGTACACGTAAATCGATAATTTTCTGAATAATTATTTCGAAACGTATGACACGTACGACGTTGTAAAAGTACGTACGTATGTACCAACATGGGGGATAACTTTTGTTCGAATAATTACGAGCGAATTTTTTTTTTTTTTTGTTTTTTTTTCGGTCGATATTTTAAACGACGTTAGAAAAAAATAGAAAATGCGAACGGAGACGTTACGGACGAGGGTTTCGTAGGGAAAAAAACGAGGGGTAGTGGGCGAGGGGAGGGAAAAAAAAAGAAGAAGAAGAAACGAATGATATAATTTTATGTGGGATTTAACCCATAAAAGCACATCCATGGAATGCTGCTGCGCCGTTTCGTTTGGTTACGGGTATTAGTCCAAGCACGTTTTATTTGTTCCGTTCTAAAGAATTATTTCTCTTACTAAGGTATGTACATGTATGTACATTTATGTATGTATGTATGTATGTATGTATGTATGTATGTATATATATAAACATTAACAGATATGGATACACGTAAGTACGTACGTATGTAAATATATATGTGTATGTGTTGATGTAGATATATATATATATATATATATATATATATATATATATATATATACATAACTGTACGTTAAGATATAATTACATAATCTTAAAAGAACGAACGAGTGAATGGAACGAAGAGAGCGTAAAGCAGCGGGTATCAATTAAAGGCGAATTAATTATTGTCAACATTGAGAATATCGTACGTAATGAAGTTCGTTCGTTATTTGTAAAAATATGTAAGTCAATTACGCAGAAATCTGATGATGATGATGATGATGATGATACCGATGAGTTTACGCAAAGAAAGATAGAGAGTAAGTCACCGTAAACGATTTCAGTCGGCTTTGATTTTCTACTTTTTTTTTTTCTTTTTTTTTTTCTTTAAATGAAAAAAATTATATATTATCTTGATGATTGTTAACAATTATCGATATTCGGAAGAGAAAAAAAAAGTATAAAGAAGGAGAGAGAGAGAGAGAGAGAGAGAGAGAGATAGTTAGATAACTTCGATGAAGGTATGATTATACAGATGTTACGATAATAACTATTGCTCTTCTTGGTAAAAAATAAAAGTTTCTCCATGTCGATATAGAGATAATAATCGGGTTGAGGAGGTACGTACAACGACACATCGGGAATGTTTATTTCCATGATAATAAGGTAACGATTGTGCAACCTGAGTAATAGAAAATATTATTAGATACTTCCAGTGGGTTTTCGATGGTCGAAGAGGATATCGAGAAAGTTTAAATATATCCACGCGTATACTTTCTTCGTTTCTTTAGTTTTTACGATAATAATCCGCATTTTTACTTCTTTTGTTCTCTCTCTCTCTTTTTTTTTTCTTTTTATTATTATTAATTTTCTTCTTCGATAGGATCCCGTTTAGGTACTTGATGATTCGTTAGAAAACATCGATTCGATATAAAGAAAACTTCATTGATCGTCAATGATTTTGAATTGGACGTCTCCGTCTAACGTCGATGATTCGATCTTCGAGTTTTTGCTTTTTTACGATTTCAATTTGCCATTGGATTTGATTTTCTCTCTTTCTTCGGATCACAAATAAATCATCGCGTGATTCATTCCGCGTGAGAATTTTTATAACTTTCTCTGTGTTATATTCACGTAACTCGTCGATGAGAAAGAAAGAAAAAGAAAGAAAGAAAGGGAGGAACGAAGGAAAGCAGCGGGTTGTTTAATGAGTATAATAAATTCAGTATAATAACAGTAAGCTAACAGTTACGCATTAAACACCGGTCTATTAGAATTTTCAGATATTATTCGTCGTTAAAATTATAACGCCATTTCCGGATAAGGAAATCGAAAAGAGTATTATCATTAATTCGATCTTTCAACAATCATTACGATTAATTTCGAGGAGGAAGTACATGATTAATTGGTATCATCGTTCAATCATTATCGATATAATAAAAGATATGTCGAAATATCTTTTTTTTTTTTTATTTTTTGAAGAAAAATTTCGTTCGTGTTGTACGTAAAGAGCAGATATTTATTTTTTTTTCTGTTTTTAAAATTTATGTATATATATATATATATATATATAGATAACAAATATTTTTTTTTTTTTTAATAACGGTCGAACATAATTCACGAGGAAGTAACGAGATATCGATGTCGCAAATCGATAAGCCATATATTTAAAACTTGATAAGTGTTATCGTCGATGGTCATCGAATATATATATATATATATATATATATATATATATATAGTGGATACATATATACGTACGTATATGCATACGTACGTGCATATATGCACGTAATTAATTTCTATACGCATTAAAAATATTACCGGTTTTCTTTGTTGTCCTCGTTCGATGTTAAAAGTTCATCATCGATTTATTCGCGAATTAAAAATGACAAACGGATTATCTTATGAGATGCATACGAGAAAGCATGATATAATGCGTACGCTTATACGGGGTGGATCGAAAGTTGCTGAACGAGTCGATAATTTTTAACCTTCTTGTTTTACACGATCTTCCGAAAGAGAGAGAGAGAAAAAATATATATGCCGTACGAAAAGTCTCGTGAGAGAGAGAGAGAGAGAGAGAGAGAAAAGGTAATCGAAATTTTCAGTGTCAAAGATCGATTTTTTTAAAATGTGATTTAATGAATATAAATTTTCCACGAAGCACATATAATATCTCTTGGGATATCTCAGCAGGAGAGTGTAATATGTTTTTTCTTTATTTTTTTTTTTTTTTTTTTTTTTATTATTTCCTTACAGGAACGAAACAGTTATCAGAGCGATTAGAAATATCGAAGCGTTCATTTCTATGCTTTCTAAGGAATTCGTGAGATAAGACTCTCGCATGCAAATTATATCGGCTCGGCTCGGCTCGGCTCGGCTCGGCTCAGCTCAGCTCGGCGATTAAACTCGCAAGGACTGACTTTCGATGAATCTTATATGTAATAATATCGATACGATTTTCTCCTGGTGTCAGATTCGATATATCATACATTCATATAAATACATACATGTAATACAATAACACATGTAAATACATACATACGTTATACCCTTTTTATCTTATATTTATATTTACAGTAACATTTCGTAGCTTGGAAAAGAGAGAGAGAGAGATGGCAGAGGGGCAATCGGACGGGATGGTTAGAAGGAAAGCGAATTATTTCGATTTTGTTCCCGTTCTATTCGGTCGATCGTGTAACGATCGTGACGAATTTCGAATAAAAGGATGCTTTCACCAATTCGTTCGATCATTTTCTTTGCGATATAATCTCGAAACGGTCTATGGCAAACGCAACTTCCGTTCCTCTTTACCGTTGTTATTTTAATTCCCTTCCATTTTGTTTTTATTTCATTTTCTTCTTCTTTTTTTTCTCGTTTTTTCTTTTTTTTTCTTTTTCATTCACGTTCCTCCTCGTCGAAGCCGTTGAATTTTCGAGCCGTCGAGAAGTACTCTTCTTCTTCTTCTTCTTTTCTTTTTTTTCTCTCTTCGTTCTGTTGTTTCTCGTTTATTATATCTCTTGTTTCTTTCATTTTTTGTTGTTGTTTTTTTTTCTTTTTTTTTTTTTTATTATTCTACCAGCTGGTGCACTTATCGCGTTATACTCAACGGGGCGCACAGCAAACGTTCTACAAATAACGCCAGGTACACTAAACGATATTTGTTTTGAGCGATAGGAATAGCCTTATTAGTCGCTGTTGGTATTAATTCTTTTTTTTCTTAACTATTTCTTGCTTTATGTCGTAAATAATAATAATAACAATACAAGAAAAGTAATAATAATAATTGAGAAAAATAGAATAAAAATAACGAACAGTGTAAAAAAGAGAGAGAGAGAGAGAGAGAGAGATGGAGAAGGGAATGTATTTTTTATTATTTCAAAAAATGATTGCACTTCGCGATTATTCGCTATAATAATCATATGTTCCATTTTGTTAGCGTAATGATTCACCGAAGGAGTGTTTAAAATAATCTACGTATCGGGTTGGCCCTCTTCTCACGGATTTAATCGTTCGTTCATTCTCTCACACGGCTTTATTCTCGAACTTATGTACTTACTTATTTCTTTTCGTTTTTTCTTTCTTCTTCTTTTTTTTTTTTTTTAGAGAGAACCGGTAGCTAGACATGTGAGTCTAAGTACATACATACATAAATACATACATAGGAGTAGCTTGTGTGGGAATTCTCGAGGACACGCGAGTTCTTCTCCTCCTCGTCCTCGTCCTCATCGTCGTTGCATAGACAATTCTCTATTTCTTTTCTTTTATTTTCTCTTTAAATACATAGTTACATAAATACATGTACATACGTACATACGTACGTACGTAGTTAAATTAAATAGATAAATACGTTTCTATGGTTATTCCAAGTTTAACTGTTACATGGAATGAATATTATTAAAATTCTATAAGCTCGTACGCATGATATTAAAGTAATTTCTATCATTTAAGATAAATGAATTTTCGATTAATTACGATCATTCAATGTCTATATACGTTATTAATTGCACACATATATATATATACGTGCATGCACGTACGTACGTACAGTCGATAATGATCATTTAACTGTAATTAAAACGATCGATGATTGAGGCATCCATGATGGTATTCGAAAGGTCTTCTCCCGACGACTTTCCGACCGGTTATACGAGTTCTTTTGTTGCAATAGAAAAATTCTCTCTCTCTCTCTATCTATATATATATTTATAGGGGTTAAGTTGTGTTAGCTACCGATAACAAATTTGTACGACTTTCATGGCCTTTTCATAAGTCTCTTAAACTCGTCAAAAGTAATTTGTCGCGAATTTTTACTTTCTCTCTCTATCTATTTTTTTCTTAAGTTTCTCCTTACGACAATTATCGTCCTTTGATCGTGACCATCATTGTAATTTTCATTTCAGATAAACATTAATTACGAGAGAGAGAAAGAGAGAGAGAGAGAGATTGATTGATTCGAATCTAAGAGCACAAATGATTAATAGCCAGATCAATTGAGGTTATCGCGATATAATATTTCGATCGGATCTTAACGCTCGATTAGATTTCTTCTTCTCCTTTCATCCGTTTTGATCGGATCTTCTTCGTTTCGTCCATAAGAAACTATTTCCTTTCGTATTCGATCAGAAACAAAATCCGTTCGCGATCTTATGATCGTTAGGAAAATAATTTGCCGCCGTTGTTATCGTCGTTCGTAGCTCTCGCTTGCATAAGCGCGCTCGACTATGTTGTATATCGTATCTTCGCGTACATATGTTTTTAGCGCGTCTCTAACGCTGTTTCCCCTCCCCCCCTACTACTACTACCCCTCCCCCTTTACCCCCGATTGTCGATCGGCGTTTAATAGAGCGATACTTCGTGGTTCGTTTGAAGATTTCGATCGTTAAAATTAACTACGCGCTCGTTCGCGTAAGCAGGCCCGAGCTATCGTTTTTTCGTTCCATATACACACACACACACACACACACACACACACACACACACACACACACACACACACACACACACACACACACACACACACACACACACACACATTTACGGGAACTACTATGGCAGGTGAGGATATACGATGATGGATCGTTGAACCGATGAGAAACGAATAAAACGACGACCTGATTAAATCCAAATGAAAGTGTTGCTACCCGCTTATTTTATTTCGCGTAAGTCCCTTCGATAGAAAACTGTTCGATCGTTTCACTTCTCTCTCTCTCTCTCTCTCTCTTTCCTTCTTTTTTTTCTTTCTCCTCTTTACTTTCATCGTTGTTATGTTAATGAGATTAATGTCTTTTTCACTTTTTTCTTTATTTTTTATTTTTTATTTTTTTCGATTCGACCGCACACGCACGTCGAGGATTTACGCACGGAAAAGTGCCGTTGCGTTATCAAGTAGTAGATAAACGACGGATTTAACTTTCAAAAGCGCGTCCTCCCGAGGTAGTCCGTGTAAATCCATTTAGTATATAATTCCCCATTAAATTAAATCAATTATGGATAAATACGTCGTTACATCCGGTTATGTGTATTTTCACCGTTTCAACAGTTCATGCAAATGTGACCGATTACGACGATGATACGGCGAGATATTAATGTGAATGTCCAAAATTTCTTTTATATCGTTGCATATCTACAGATCAAAATTTTATATTAATTTTATAATTACGGCCGTAACGTCTATCGAAGGAAATTTATATTCGTTTTAATCTTTAATATAAATTTATGTCGTCGTTTTGGGAAGAGGCGAGGAGGGGAGGGAGAAGGAATCTCGACGCCCCTCCCCCTCCCCCTCCCCCCTCCTACCGGAATTAACACGCCCATACTCGAACGCGTTGATCCGTCACTGTCGTACTATGAAAGGAAGATATGAAAAATTCATCGAGAATTTTGATATAAGTAGAAAATTTCGTCGGTTTATAGATATAGCGAGAGTTGGTTCTTAAAAGAAAAGAAAAGAAAAAAATAATAATAATAATAATAAATGACTAAATAAATAAATTAACAAAAAGACATGAAAAAAATTTTAAAACGTCGATTAAAATTTTAAAAAATTTTTTACGTCGTCCCGCGGACTCGTCGTTAATAGGGATTGGTACGAAAACGAGTTTTTTTTGTGCAATTGCAAAAAATCGATGGAAGAAAAAAGAAAAAAAAGAAAAAAAGAAAAAAAAAAGAAAAACATCAACGTCATACATTTAATTTTAAACGAATAATTTTCATCTCTTTTCGCTACTCGCTATGGAGCATCTCGAAGTGTTACACGAAATATGGTTTATTTAATTGGTGTATTTGATTGCGTATTTAATTTTTCTCGAATAAGTGTATTTAACTTTTTTTTTTTTTCGCTCGTTCAACGTTGTCCTATTATGGTCGGAGTTATGGCAAGCGAACAATGTACCCTTTTCAAGACGATACCAGGTATCATAAAACGTTATGAATAAGCTCTCGAATATTAAAAAAAAAAAAAAAAAAAAATCCTCGGATAAAGCATCGCCATTTTTAATTGCACGTTGGTACATAAGTCAGTCAGTCAGTCGGTTTTTCTGATATAGTCGGACGATTATGGTGTCGCAGTTTAGTAAAAGGAAGAAGAGGCACAACAACGTTTTCTCGAACGTTATTTCTTTTCTTTTTTTTTGCGAGAGACCAGAAATTCCGACGTATATATCGATCGTATAAAATTTTATCTATACGATCCATTTTGCAAGAAAAAAAAAAATAAATAAAAGAAAAAAAAAACTGCAAGTAGTTGGAGACTACGACGTCATGGGAGTGTATGTACTTACTTATATTAACTTACGTCCTACGTCGATTGATTTATTCAAATTACATAATCAAAATCGATACGAGGTACAATGTAATCGGTCGTATGTAATAGGATCGATATCAAATACGTATCAATGGGTCTTACTAAATTCAATATGTTTCCGATCAATCTTTAGGATCGATCGATCGATCGATCGATCATCGTGTCAATTAAAAATTAATATACATACGAGTATCAATTCTTTTTTTTTTTTTGTTTCTTTTAAGAATAAACGATTTTCAACTAAACGGTCGCGTTTATTTTGCGAAAATAAACCACATACGTGGCGGTAATAAGCGCATTAATGTGTTTACTATTAACCCGAGGAAAATCGTCTTTCCGATTTACATTAGTCGAGGACGAGGACGAGGACGAGGATGAGGACGGCGAGTCAATGACATTACATTTTGCATTGCTCGGTAATGTTCGAGTTTTTGCTTATTCCCGTCTTTGAATCGTTCATTACAACGGGAAATCGTAGTTAACTATAACTTATGCACATTATTTTCGTTACTAATCTTACACGGTGGTACATGGGAGCTGCTCGTTAACGATGTTTAGAAAACTATCCTGACATACCGTTTCTAATTTTCTTTCATGTGTACACACACACACATACACACACACACACACACACACACACACACACACACACACATAAATATATATATATACATACGTTATTGTTTAACAGAAATATTTTCTTTCGGAAGGAAAAGTAAACGAGTACGGGAACATTCCTCGACTTTATAATTGTAGAATGAAAAAGAGAAAGAAACAAAGAGATAGAGAGAGAGAGAAAAAAAAAGAAAATAAAAACAGAAAAAAGAAACCGAAGAGATTCGTTTCAATCGAATATCTACGACGGACATATTTACGAGTTATATATTTCTTTATGGTTTCTTTTTTTTCTTTTTTTTTTTCTTCTAAAAAATGTTCGAACGATCGGACGAACAATTGAAAGTAAAAAAAAAAAAAAAAAAAAGAAAGAAAAAATATAAAAATAATAATAAAAAGGAACGTTAGTTAGACCGTAACGAGAATGAAAGCGGCCGAGCGAGCGGCAGTGTGTCCAACGGCGGTCAAAGGTTCGAAAGTAGGGCTTCGCATTATCACGGCATTAACACACTTCTACGAAGCCGCAGGTGCAACGACACCCAAATACCTTTGAAGGACCTCACTCGTGTGTCTTTCTTTGTGTGTGTGTGTGTGTGTGTGTGTGTGTGTGTATGTGTTTGTGTGACAATATAAATAACGTTAGAATCGTTAATTATTTTTCTTTTCTATAGAAGTTAAACGAACTATAAACGAATAATAGTTTTTACGTTTTCTTTTTTTCTTTTTATTTACATACAAACAAACTTATTGTCACAGTATTTCCTTTATAATTATGTACATCGTCGTAATATCGTTTATTTGGGAATTAATTTTGAAAATTGTTTTTTTCCCCATCATATTGTTTCTTTTTTTCTTTTTTTTTAATTACGTTCACAAGGGCATACAAAGTATGATGATAAATCCTTCGACGTTAATCATCGCTTTTCGGGAGGAAATTAAATATATCGACGGGTGCGTCGATTCGATATATAATACAGGGTGTCTCAGTTGAAGGACGCCACCGAAAATATTTTCTTCGTTTTTTACGATACGACAAACTCTTGGTTTCATACTTAGAACGGTTTAAAAAGAGGTATGTTATGAAAGAAAAGAAAAAAAAATTTCTTTCGGGTCATTTTTTATGAAATTTTTTTTGAACCTCATCGGTATATTTTGCCCTATAAGCGTGCATTTTTTTTTTTTTATATTGCGACAACCTTATTAGCCTGAGACACCCTGTATACACGGACATTTATATCGACTTTGTAAATACACATTTCGTTGGTAACGATTTTTAACGTAACGAGTCCGCCACGTCTGCGTGCCACGTCGACGATGCTCGTCTCATTGCAAAAAAGAAAAATAGAAATAAAAATTTCTTAAGAAAAAAAAAAAAGAATGCTTCTCGCTGGAGTGTAGGCAAAAGAGAGAAAAAAAAAAATTCGGTGGATGTACACAACGGCATTATCGACTTTGTGAATGGCCAAGTGTTGTCGATCGAATAAAAATGAAGATAACAGTAGAAATTTATGTTTTGACGATTAGCTCGTTGATCGACGGATGGATCATTATCGCTACATCATAAATATGTTTCTCTCTCTCTCTCTCTCTCTCTCTCTCTCTCTCTCTCTCTCTCTCTCTCTTTCTCGATAAGAATTACAGTCCCAATAACGAAACCATTTATATTTCACGACTCTCCTTAGTCGGGTCGTTTGATGGACGTTATTACGCGCGCATATGGTGTTGTGTAGTTTACCTATACACGCCATTACGTATATTTAACCACGTAAATACGTGCGCGCGCGTGTTCCCGGAAGTCAAATATGTTCGACTTGGTGTGTCTAATAAGCTCTCTCTCTCTCTCTCTCTCTCTCTCTCTCTCTTTCTCTATCTCTATCTCTATCTCTCTCTTTTAAGTACCGTGAAAAACAAACACAGTATCGATTTCTACGAAGCTCGATACGATTTTATTCCGTTGAGTGGATATATGTATGTGTATATATACGTATGTATGTATGTATGTATATATGCGTCATTTGATTTAATCAGAAAGATAGGGAAACGAGAGATAGAGTCATTAAATGAAAACGAATACACTATATACGTCTCGTTAAAATCGGACCGATGTTTTTCCAAAAAAATATGTGCCTGGGTGTTTTTCTTTTTTTCTAATTCGTTTCTTTCGAAATCGATCGAACTTTTGAAAATGTTGTTGTACACGCGTACAATGTCGATGGATATTTGTCTACGTACTTGTAATGAAAAAAAAAAAAGGGAAAGTATGAGTAATATTGTTTTTTAATTTGACTCTCTATCTATCTATCTATCTCATCTTCGACGAATATAAATTTTGTAAATATATACGTACGCATAGGTGTGTTTGTAGGTACATATATTTTTATTTCCCCTTTTTCCCCCGTATTTTGAGGCGTATATATGTTCCACATTGAGAAACACTGCCCTAGAGTTTCGTTCGGGTTTGCGGTCGAGTCTCGAAGTTACCGCAAAACCGATATCGATCCTAAAAATCCAATGATTTTTTGATTTCTCTCTCTCTCTCTCTCTCTCTCTTTCTTTCTGTTTATAGGATTGATTAAATATCGATTTCTCGAGATAAAATGTAAAAATATAGACAATTTAATATGACGATATTTCGTTAGGTATAAATCAAGATCGGTTAGATCTTTACGTATTTAGAATGATATTAAAATTGCATTATATTATATATATAATTTTAAACGTTGAGATTTTTTGATTAATTTATAGATTTTTCGATTAATGGAAAAAATATTCGTTATAATATTAAACGTACGTTTCACCCATATAGTTCGATGCAATTGTATATTTTTCTACAAAAAAAAAAAAAAAAAAAATAAAGAAAAGAAAAAGTGGCGGAAAAAAGAAGAAGAAAAAATAATTTTTACGATGTTAATCATAAATATTAATAAAAGCAATAATAATGACTCGCGGTTGTATATTATTTACATGCAAATACGTAAATATTATTTTGTTATGCATCGATCGTGTCGCTTCTAGTATGTTAATGGACTTTCACGTTCGCGAGAATACAATATTAAAATTAAACGGTTATTATATATTAATTGAAAGCTTTTCGTTCGTGATCATTTCTCTCTTGGCAATGAAGAGAGAAAGAGATAAAGTAAAGAATAGAGATAGAGAGAGAGAGAGAGAGAGAGAGAGAATCATCGAGAGAGAGGGTGCGGCTTTGTGGTCATTGATAGAACGCATCGTACCGTTACATCGTCACGCTGAAAGGATCGAATCGACGGAATTAGATGTGTGAAACTGTGCTATTGGGACTAATGTATGTGTATTTTTCTCTTTGTGTATGTGTGTGTGTGTGTGTGTATTCATACATGAGTGTATAAGTACGTTTTGTGTTATCCTTTAGAATTTCATCCAGATTCATCCAATCCTTCGTCGGATCGTGATAGAGAGGATATTTTGTTTCGTTCCACTCTCCTACGTTTATATATATATATATATATATATATATATATATATATATATATATATACAAATATAATATATATCATAGATCATTCTGAGGATCGCTATCATGTGAGAAAGTTTCTCATGTTTCAACTGTGTATCTACTAGGGTGACTAAATATATATATATATATATATATATATATATATATATATATATATATATATAAGGATATATATATATATATATATGTGTGTGTGTATGTGTGTGTGTGGTCTTGAAGTAATTACATCAAAATTGGGACACCCTGTATAATATCAGGTTGACAAGGATGAAATTTGTAAGTTATCAACCACATTTGCCTTTTTTTTTTGACGACCCAATATAATATATATATATATATATATATATATATATATATATATATATATATCTTGAAGTAGGTATATAAAAATTGGATCTCTCTCTCTCTCTCTCTCTCTCTCTCTTTCTTCATATGCAATATAATATATGTTTGTTCGTTTTTCTTATTGCTTTGTAATTTCGTGTTTCATTAATATCGTTATTTTAACGAAGCAATAATAAAATTCACTGATACCTGTTTAAATATATGAAAATTAATGAATTCGAACGTAATATATCATAGATAAGACGGACCAATCGAGATCGTGAATTATCTTTCAATGATTACATAAGTTGCATTTGCGTTTGTACATCGATCGGCCATCTCTGTGTGTCGAGAGATAATCCGACATATCATCGTCGACGTTCGTCGTTCGTAACGTTTGACGTTGATCTTCATTATTATTTATTTATCTTTTTTATTTATAAAAAGAGACACTTGAAATAAAAAAAAAAAAAAATAAAAGAAAAGAAAAGAAGATTGGAATCGACGTACAGCGATAATACGGAGTTATAATTCGATCGTAAAAAGTTTCAAAATTTAATCATTCGATATCGATAGGGTCGGGAGGGGGTATTGAATCGATAGATAAATTTTTTGATTGTATATATTTATATATATATATATATATATATACGTATATTTTTTATTTAGATATATATGCATATATTTTTGTTGTTGTTGTTGTTTTTTTTTTTTATACAAAAAAATGAAGCCAACTCGATATATCGAGACTGTGCGAGTTTCGATGATCTATATAGGGTATCAAAAGTATAGGGAATATCGTTGAAGATGCAGTAACGGACGGTCTAATGCGGTAGAGAGAGAGAGAGAGAGAGAGAGAGAGAGAGAGAGAGAGAGAGAGAGAGAGAGAGAGAGAGAGAGAGAGAGAAGGAGACATTACTTTGCACAGTTGTATCTTTAAGCCGATTTCACGTTGGGTTTCTTCGCTCTAATACCTCCATGAACACGTGATCGGATAGTCCGATCGGTTATTGCCGTGCGATCGATACTCGGCTATGCACACCTTCAGGCGAAAGGATTATCGATCCATGAAGTTCGATCTCTTTTTTTTTCTTCTTCTTCTTCTTCTTTGTATACAATTTTTTCTTCCCCATCCTCCTCCTCCTCCTCCTCCTCCCCCCTTTTTCCTTTTCCACGGGATTCTCTCGACCGTTTCGATCAGAAATCGTTGATCCTCGATTTACGGTATATATATATATATATATATATATATATATATATATATATATATATATTTTTTTTTTTTTGTTAAGTATACGAGGAATCGAATGGGTGTGGTAGTATCGATCGGCATCGATCGTCTCGCTTGAGAACTCCTTCGATCGTTGCGGGTGTTTGGTTTAGAAAAGAAAAAAAAAAAATAAATAAATAAAAAACAGAAAAAAAAGAAAAAGAACGAATTATGCACTTTTTTCGTTGCTTCTTTTTTTTCTTCGTGTCTTTTTTTTCTTTATATATGTATATATATATATATATATATATATATATATATCAGTCGAGCAACCAACCTAACGGATCTGACGAACCTTGGAATTCCTCTCTTCGCGCGCGCGCTCGCTTGATCGTTCCCACGATAGCAAAGTTCAATTCCTTCGATCTAAAATTTACAAAAAAATCAAACAAAAAAAAAAGAAAAGAGAGAGAATTCTCTTCCATTTTTTTTTTTAATCTTTTTTTTTTACTTTCCAATATATCGTATTAATTACAACGATCTCGTTCGAGTCGTTTCCATTTCTTTTCGCGTTTTTATTTCTCTCTCTCTCTCTCTCTCTCTCTCTGTCTTTCTCGTTTGCTTTCTTTTCTCTTCTTCTTCTTCTCTTTTCTTTTTTATTTTCTTTCCTTTTCGATCGGGGAGAAAAAAAAGGAAGATCGCGCATATTGAAACGACCTGTCTTTTAAATTTATTCCTCCTGTGCGCGCGCGCGCACGTATCATACATTATGCGCCTTTCCTTTAACGCTTTCTCGAACGCTTAAAATGGCAAGCCCGATTTAAATGCTCCCGCGTCTCTCTATGCAAAATTTATTCGTCATAGTTTTCCCGACGTTCGAGGATCGGCTCGGATCGACAGCTTTATGTGCGATTGAATCCGTTGCGAGAGCGATCCTGGTGGGTGGGTGGGTGCGTTTAAGGGTGGGAGAGAAGAGGGGGATGGAGGGAGGGAGGAAACGATGAACGCGAAACCCTCATTTCGTGCATTCTCTATCGTCGCGATAGATTTAAATAGAAAGGTAATATATAAGTATTATAGTTTCAAATGGCTTCTTAACGTTTATTAAATCTAACAGATATATATATATATATATATGATCGCGAACGTAACCATTAGCGTGACTTGTGAATTAAATTACGAATAAAATTATTTTTCTTTTCTTCTTCTTTTTTTTTTCTCCGGAATGAAATTGAAAGGAGAAGGAAGAAAAAGATCGAACAGGGCAAAGAAAATCGAAACGATCGAACGAAAATTTGAAAAGGAATTTCTCCTCGAGGATCAATCGTCCTCGATCGTCGATCTTTCTTTAGAATTTCGTTGTTGTTCCTTTCTTTTTTATTTATTTATTTTTTTTTTTTTTTTTTTTTTTTTTTTAGAGCGATCGATCGATCGCACCTGAGCGTATCGTTCGGGAAAAACCGGAGACAGGTTTGGATTCAATTTTCTTTTTTTTTTTTTTTCTTTTCGTCCTATTCACTTTCGCACGATCAATTTGGAACAGACTTTACCGTCGTAAAAAGATTTACGAACGAGATAAAAAGGCGACGCGTTACCTACCTAGGTGTGACTATAATAATATCTTGAAAATGTCTCGTCCAATACCGTATAACGAAAAATGTCGTGCGAAACCGTAACTGGGGCTTCGAGCCTTATCCGGCTTCGCACAATGGCGCAGAATATTAGCGGTTAACCTTCGTAACGTCGTCCATTGAAATATAAAATATAAATGATAATCGAACGCCGATCGAGCAGAGCGATTATGAACGCTCGAGTACGGATTTAACGGAGGATAGATATTTTTTTTTCTTTTCTTTTTTGTTTTTTTTAAAATTTGCAAAACACAAATTGCAATTTGATGTACCGTCGTGGTATTGGAAATTCATTGAAATATTTAATTACCTCGGATTTACCACGAATTTAAAGTGCAATAAATTGTCGAAGCATCGAATGGATTCGACGAAGGAGAAATAAATAAAAAAAAAAAAAAAAAACGACTAAATTGGTAACGAAAAACGAACAAACAAACAATCAATTAAACAAACAAAATATACATACATACATACATATATATATATTTTTTTTCTTTTTGATATTCGTGAAATTTATACGATTAATGTTCGAATATAATAATAACGGTATTAGTTGAATTTGACAACGTTTAAGATTAGAGGAACGAGCAAGAAAAATAAAAAAAAGGAAATCGAAAGGAAAAATGAAAAAAAAAGAAACAAAAGGTAGAACGAAACGGGATCGACACGTGACCAAACTACCTTCCCTCTTTTCGCGAGACCTATTTCTTTTGAGGGCCACATAGAAGTGCGCCGGTCTTATAAGGTTTAATTTAATTAAGGTACTAACAGGTATCTGGTTAGGAGAACGAAAGACACTCCCAGTCGTATTTCGAGTGTTCAACAAGACTAACAGTTTTCACACTGATATATTTTACGATCTCGAGTGATATATATATACACACACACACATATATATATATATATACACATATATAATATATGTATATATATTGAAAACCTCTTTTTGTCTCTTTCCTTCTCGTCTGTTTTTCTCCGTACTTTTTCTTTTTACCTTTCTTTTTATTTTTATCTTTTTTTTTTTTTTCGTGCGTCGTGCGTAAAAACGTAGAACACTCGCGTGTAAAAAATGGGTGACATAATCGGTTGGTAAAATTTTGTTCGTTTGCGATCTTTCACAAAGTTAACGTTCATATTTATTTCGACTTTTATTTATTTATTTATTTGTTTATTCGTTTATCTATTCTCTTTTTTTTCCTTCTTCTTTCGAACGGATCCTGGACATGGAATTTTCTCGTTTGTCTCTCGGGTACGTCTCGAGGACGGGCAAAACGACGAAAATATGTTAATGGGTGGAAAGATTAATAATATCTTCGCACGGCATCGAATTAAACTTCGAAGGCTGAAAGCGGTTCACGGTGTATAATCAGGTCGACGGTTCCGATGATACTTTTTTCTTTTTTTTTTTTTTTAATTCAATTTTTTAATTCAATTTTTTTATTCAATATTCGCGCGTAATCCCCGATCGGGTATTACGAAGCGATTATATTTATGGGTTAGAAGAGCGCGAAAGAGTAAAATAGCGGAAGTTCGTTCGTTCATTCAATTATTTATTATTATTATTATTATAAAAAGGAAAAAAAAGAATATTAAAAAAAAAAAGAAACGAGTCGTCGTCGATGGTCGCACGAAGAAAGGATCCAAGATCTATCGCAATACTACGTCAATTTTTCTTTTTTCTTTTTATTTTTCTTTCTTTCTTTTCTTTTTTTTTTTTTTTATTCGTTTCGTTTTTCTGATTACAGAGATGACCGGAGGTGGGACCAATATGGCGTATCGCGGTTTGAGTCAACACGTAAACTTCGACGTAATACCGGATCCGGGGGATCGTTTCATTTTGGAGGAGCTCATTGGGGAGGGCACTTACGGCGAGGTATATTCAGCTTACGACAAGGAAACCGAGAACAAAGTGGCGATAAAGATCCTCGAAAATGTAGCCGATAATATCGAGGAGATCGAGGAGGAGTATCTTGTATTAAGGGATCTAAGCTCCCACCCTAATATTCCGATATTTTATGGATTATATTTGAAAAGAGCAAAACCCGCCCAGGAGGAGGATCAGCTATGGTTCGTAATGGAGGTACATTTCTTTTTCCTTTTTTTTTTTTTTTCCATCGGTTATAATACGTATTCCTTTTAATTAATTGGTAACGAAAGTTAACTCGTTAATTTCTTCATCGTCATCTTCTTCTTTTTTTTTTATAACCGTGGCTCATGCTAAATAGCCTACGAATGAATAATAATAATAATAATAATGATGATGATGATGATGATGATAAAGATGTGTGTAATTAGAAATTCACTAAATTCGCATCGTCCATTAGGACGATACGTTGTACATACTTTCCAAAGAATCTCTGTGGACGATGTATGTACTTAAATATAATCTACGTTAGAATCTTCTCGACGTAATAATAAATGTATTTTTGGATACATATATATATATACATGTATATATATATATATATATATATATATATATATATATATAATTTAATCAGTTTTATGTATACGTATAATACATGCTTGTGTGTGCTTGCGCGCTTATTCAGTCACACACACACACACATACACATATATATACACACACACATATATATGTTAAAAGGCAACCGCGTGAAAAGTTAATGAATCTTGTTCCAGTTATGCACAGGAGGCTCAGTGACCGATCTTGTCCAGGGTTTAAAAAAACGATCTACCCGTCTAACGGATAGGCAGATAGCGTATATACTGCGTGAAACTGTCGAGGCATTGATTTATCTTCATGGCAATCACTGTATGCACCGCGATGTCAAAGGTCATAATATATTATTGACGGAAGAGGGACGAGTTAAATTGGTCGACTTCGGGGTTTCGTCCCATTTAGCAGAGACCTTGGCGAGAAAGAATACTTCCGTTGGTACGCCATATTGGATGGCACCCGAGGTATCGTGTTATTTATCATCCTTTGGACGGATCTTTCGTTTTACTTTTATTATCTTTTCTTATCTTCGAACGAATGAGACTCGACGAGAATATCCTTTTTCTTTTTTTTTTCGATCCATCAGGTTATAGCTTGCGAACAACAATTGGATTCGTCTTACGATTCACGATGCGACGTATGGTCGGTTGGAATAACGGCGATCGAATTGGCCGAGGGTGATCCACCACTGTCCGAGCTCCATCCTATGAGGGCTCTCTTTCAAATACCAAGAAATCCACCACCGTCCTTGAAAAATCCCGACGTTCATAATCCCGAGGTATTGGACTTCATCGCCGAGTGTCTCGTTAAGGATTTGGAACATCGGCCGTTCGCGAGCGAACTCAAGGAGCATCCGTTGTTGATGGACATAGAGTCGCAGATAGAGGAGATCAGATTGGAACTTACGAATGAGATTCGTAGACAGAGAACCGAGGGTAGGGTCCAAAGGCAGCCGGAGATTACGACGAAACACGGTAAACTTAAGACAGATCGCAAGGCGAGACCAGAGATAATGTATATGGACGATTTGGCCGCACTCGATATGTTGTCGGAGGACGCCATAGTCGATCAATTGCAGCACCGTTACGAGCAGGGCCAGATTTACACTTACATAGGTGACATATTGGTTGCCGTCAATCCTTTCACCAATTTGGGCCTTTACACCGGAATCGTGAGTTTCGTAATTTTTATTTCCTTTTTTCTATTTTTTTTCTTTTTTTTTCATTTTTGATGATGATTCTTTCATCGAACCTTTCTTTCTTATTTATTTTTTTTTTTTTTCGATGATCCTCTCTCAGGAACAAAGGAGATATAAAGGCCAAGCCAGGTCGGACAATCCGCCGCACATATTCGCGGTCGCCGATGCGGCCTATCAAGCGCTCCTCCATCAACGTCAAAATCAAGCGATCGTGATAAGCGGCGAATCCGGGGCAGGGAAGACCGAGAGCGCGAATTTGTTGTTGAAGCAATTGGTGTATCTCAGTAAGGCGCCCAATCGTAATTTGGAGGAACGAATATTACAGATCAATCCGATAATGGAGGCATTTGGGAACGCGACGACCGGAATTAACGCGAACTCATCGAGATTCGGAAAGTATTTGGATTTGACGATGACCAAAGGGGGAAAGGTCACCGGGGCAAGGATCTCCGTTTATCTGTTGGAACAATCTCGAGTTGTTGCGCAGGCCGAGTAAGCGAGCATTCTTACGATTATGTGTCTTCGTTATTTTTAATTAATAATTTTTTTTATTTTTTTTTTTTTTTTATTTCATTCGAATATTCGAACGAAAAAAAATCCATCCTCCGGCGCGAAACAAATTGTCATGCCGTATGGAAATAATGTGTATTATTTATTCTTTTACAGGGGAGAACGTAATTTTCACGTATTTTATTACATGTACGACGGTCTGGCGGCCGACGATCGTTTGGCCGAATTTCATTTGGACGGTAGCCTCCGTGAACATCATAGATATCTAACCGATCGTAGCCACAATTCACCGAATTACGTGGATAAGTTTAAACAATTGAAACTTGGCTTCAAGGTATTGGGCTTTCGGGACAGCGAAGTGGATACGGTTTATGGTGTATTGGCGGCGATACTACATTTGGGGGATATTGAGTTCGCCGAAGTACCCAGCGAGGATAATACGGACAACAAGAGTAGAGTTATAGACACGGCTCCGCTCGATAGAGGTAAGCGTAGCTTAAAATAATGGTTGGATCAAAAAAAAAAAAAAAAAAAAAAGAAAGAAAGATAAACAACTTCCGTTTGAAGTCGCATATAACACGTCGATCGTTTTCGTCAGTTTCGAAATTGTTGGGCGTCGAACCGAACGATTTATTGGAGGCATTAACGTCAAACTCGGTAATGACGAGAGGCGAAACAATCACAAGGAATAATACCGTGAACGAAGCCTGCGCGGCTCGCGATGCCATGGCCAAAGGACTATACGGGAGATTATTCGATTGGATGGTCAATCAAATAAATTGCCTCCTGTGCTTCAATCGTTCGCCGAATTACGAGCCATTGGCGATTGGCCTCTTGGATATATTCGGATTCGAAAATTTCCCAAGGAATTCGTTCGAACAGCTTTGCATTAATATCGCGAACGAACAGATTCAATATTATTTCAATCAGCATATATTCACTTGGGAACAACAGGAGTACATGGCGGAGGGTATACCGGTAGATTTGGTTGAGTTTTCGGACAATCGACCGGTTTTGGACATGTTATTGAGCAAACCGATGGGCTTGCTGGCACTTTTGGACGAAGAAAGTCGTTTCCCTAGGGCTACTAATAGATCGTTGATAGGTAAGAATTACGAAATGATCTCTGTAAAAAGAGGGAGAGGGAGGGGTGGTGGGTGGGAGGGACAAAGGGATCGCAAATCTTATATAAAAATTATCGCGTACCATCGATATCGGACACGTTGATCATTGTTATTATGATTTTATTCATCGACAGAGAAATTTCACAACAACATAAAGTCGAAGTTCTACGTAAGACCAAAATCCGA
The DNA here is from genome assembly GCA_911387935.1 of Dolichovespula saxonica. NCBI lineage: Eukaryota > Metazoa > Arthropoda > Insecta > Hymenoptera > Vespidae > Dolichovespula > Dolichovespula saxonica. The sequence goes on along the minus strand of OU426997.1, from coordinate 8,625,723 downwards.
TGCGGTTTGTTTCGCGGTTCATCACTTCGCCGGACGCGTAGTTTATCAGGCCGAAGGATTCCTCGAGAAGAATAGAAACTTTCTGCCGCCTGAAGTGATACAACTCGTACGGCAATCTCAGTTCGACATGGTCCGCTTCCTGTTCCAGTGTCCGATCACCAAGACCGGTAACCTCTACTCGGCCGTCCATGAAACCGACTCGAGAAAGTTGTCGCAATCTATTCAAAATACGAAGGTACGCTTGAGATGATGTATATTCGACAAAAAAAAAGAAAAATTATAATATTTCATATATATACATAGTTCATATTATATTTATATGAATATATATATGAACGTATATATATATATGTATGTATGTATGTATGTATGTATATATAAGCATTTGAGTTTATTTATTTCCATCGATTGAAATGATTTCAGGAACGATTAAAATTATTTTCCATCGATTGAAATGATTTCAGTAACGATTAAAATTATTTTCCATCGATTGAAATGATTTCAGGAACGATTAGAATTATTTTCCATCGATTAAAATGATTTCAGGAACGATTAGAATTATTTTCCATCCATTGAAATTATTTCAGTAACGATTAAAATTATTTTCCATCGATTGAAATGATTTCAGTAACGATTAAAATTATTTTCCATCGATTGAAACGATTTCAGGAACGATTAAAATTATTTTCCATCGATTAAAATGATTACAGGAACGTTACTCCAGTCGTGGCTTGGCATCGCAATCGAGAGCCCAACAAACGGTGGCTACTTATTTCCGTTATTCCCTGATGGATCTTTTGCAAAAAATGGTCTCGGGTTCGCCCCAATTCGTAAGGTGTATCAAACCGAACGACTCGAGGAGCCCGCGTTTCTTCGACAAGGAAAAAGTCGTTAAACAATTGAGATACACCGGGGTATTGGAGACCATTCGTATAAGACAGAATGGCTTCTCTCATAGGATACCGTTCAACGAGTTTTTGAAAAGGTAACTCGGAATTTTAATAATCCGTGACGATTATTCTACTTCGATTCTTTATCAAAAAAAAAAAAAAAAAAAAATGGATATAAATTTTTATTAAATATCTATAAAATTTTTTATTAAATATACATTTATAAATATATATTTATATATGTATAAATTGTAGGTACTGTTTCCTCGCGTTCGGTTATGACGAACGGGTTGTAGCCAATCGTGACAATTGCCGATTATTATTGATACGTTTGAAGATGGACGGTTGGGCATTGGGAAAGACGAAAGTATTCTTGAAATATTATCACGTAGAATTCCTGTCTAAGATGTACGAGGAACAATTGAGGAAGATAATAATGGTGCAAGCATGCGTACGTAGGTGGTTGGCAAAAATACGTTTCAACAAACAAAAGTGGCAATTTGCGATATCTGTCGTTACCCTACAACGACATATCAGGGGTTGGTTGACGCGTAAACACGTAGAAAGGGAGATGTTGAGGAAACGTGCCGAGGAAGAGGCTACTTTATTGAAGAAGGCTCAAAGTTAGTGATCGATATTTTCGATGACGATTGTTTTATTTATGATTGAATAATTCGTGCGTTTCTTGTAATTATTGGACGGGTTTTTCTTTCTATTTTTTTTTTTTTTTTTTTTTTAGACGAGGAAACATTGGTACTACGTAGAGAATCCAGAGCGGATATTGCGAGGAACGATGACGAGAATGAGATGATATCTCGTACGGAAAACACCAAGGAGAACGACGCTGCTGTTGTTATACAGAGTCGTAAGTATTTTTTTTTTTTTGTTTTTATTTTTATTAATCGATTATCGTCTCTCGTTTACACCCGAAACGAGGATTAGAAATGTTAGGATATCAAATGATACGAATCAAGTGATCTCGTTCGAACGACGTAACGTATTTATATATATATATATATATATATATATGTGTGTGTATATATAAATATTATGAATGATAATAAAAATTAGGATTAATATCGGATATAACGATTATCATTAAAAAAATTCTTTACCTTTAAGATTTCAGAGGTTATTCCGTTCGCAAACGTTTCGGGATTGAATCGGAGGAACACTTCAAGAATATATTGAATAATTGCGATAATCAAGAGGAAGCGACACGGGCATTGATAGCCGAGGGCGTTAAGGTCGAGGACGTAGAGTTCATCGTACAGAGATGGTACAAGAAGGAGGAAAGGGTTCACAAGCCGTCACCGCCCCCTGTTAAGGATCACATTCATCCTAAACTGAGACAAGCCGATCTAATTCAATTTTCACAAAACGTACGTCGATCATTGTTCGAACGTTTCCGATCCGGCAATTAGTTTTTCCCTTTTTTTTTTTTACTCGTATAAGATTAACGAGTTAAATAGAAGAAATAAAAACGAACGAACCGAGAGGGGTTGAATCGATAAAGGTCGATTGTTTACGTAAAAATAGGTACACATGAAGAATCAAGAGATGCATAAGAATCTTCGTCGCAACAAACCCGGTCTCCGATTGAACGACATCGAGGAACCACCGACCGATTATGTTCGTCCCGATGGTTTTAACATGGTAGAACCTATTTTGCGACATAGAAGCGGTTCCCAACCGGAGAACGAGCAAACCATCAAGTATTATCGCGACCTGAAGGAGGAAATGAGCAGGTAAGCGGTAGTGGATTATTTGTTGGTTGTTCAACTAAAAAAAAAAAAAAAAAATCTAACAACAACGAAAAATAACGCCGTAAGGGTTTTAATGTTTCCATCCCGAACGCGATTACGATTAAGTGAATCGGTAATTCGATCGAATGAATAATTTTCGAATGACTTTTGGCGCTCGCATCGGAAGTGGTTCGGACTTCGAAGAAGACGAAGTTGGCTGGGACTTGCCGTTGATACAGCTAGAAAATGACCTTCATCCTTCAGCGAGGTACCACCAATAATTTCGTCGACGTTACGTAATGTCATAAATTCGTTCAGTTTGGCTTTAAACGAATTATAGCGCGGAGTGACGTTCTTTTTCTTTTTTACCACTCCCCCCCCTCTACCCTCCCCTACTCCTCCTCCTCCTCCTCCTTCTTCGTCCACGTAACTGTCACCGTTCGATTATATTCCGTCAACGTCCATTAAAATCGTCAATTCATCGATCGTTCGAGATCGGTAACTTACTTTCTACCTTTTCTTTTCTTTTATTTATTTATTTGTTTTATATATTTTCTTTTTTCTTTCCCTTTCTTTTCATCGTCAAAACATGCCGTACTTTCACTTTTCCTCCTTTCCATTTTAATTTCCTCCGGAGAAATTTAGATTAGCAATTGGGAACAATGTTGAGAAGTTTTTAAACGTGCACTGTGCCGGTCAACAACGGTTTAACGGTTTAATGGTTCGCTCGTTTCTTCTTTTCTGTTATTCTTTTACTCCTTCTTTTTCTTTTTTTTTTTCTTTCTATTCGATTCTCCGAAAGAATCGTACAAAATACGGAGCAATTAAAGTTAATAACCGTAGAGATTGTATATGTACGTATGTTTTTTTTTTTTTAACCTTGTCGTGATCGTTCCGGGTACATTGCCAAACTTTGTACATACGAGTACGGGCCAATCGTGTATCTCATATTTTTTTTTTTTCAAATATTCATGCGGATTATTCACTTTCTTTGCCAGCACGAGACATCGAGCATGGAACCGATCGACGTTTCGAATTTTCTTTTTTCTTGTTTGTTTGTTTGTTTGTTCGTTCGTTTTTCGTTCCCCGTCCTCTTTCTCCTTCCCCTCTTCGTTCCACTCTCACGAATCGCAAGGAAAAACATGCACTAGGTTTTTTTTCACACACACACGAAAGAAAGATGTCAGTTTCATTATTCCTTTGTGCAACGACACAGAGAATGTGTATACATATTTTCATTTTTTTATTTATTTTTATTCCATCGACATCCAGTTGATTCAATTTTTTCTTTTCGTCTAATTATTCATAACAAAATTGCTGGCTTTAACTGCTATATAAAAATAACGTGCACTTTCGTATATATCATATACAGGGTGTTTCAGTTAAAGGAGGTCTACCTATAACGTACATACATATATATATATATATATATAAATTATTCATAACATACTTATTTTTAAACCATTCAAAGTATGAGAAAAAAAGAAAAGCAAAGAAAATAATTAGGCGGCTTCCTTTAGCTGAAACACCCTGTATATGAAATAATTTCATACATGTGTGTGTGTGTGTGTGTGTGTGCGTGTGCGAGCTTAATTCGAGTTATATTCCGCATTGGCACAAACGTATATTAGCTAGATACCTATCTTGTTATCCCATGTAGTTTGATTCGTATCGAAAATTTCGACGTTATTCGGGCTAGAATGTATAAATATATATATATATATATATATATATATATATATATATATATATATATATACATAGGAATGAATGTATATATATAATATATATAATATATTATATATATTATATTAGCGTCCTTCGAAGTAGAACGACTGCATACCGGTCGATATTGTAAGATATAGAAATGTTTTGGCACTGGGTTTAAACGTTCTAGAGGATGATAATATAATGAATTTCTGGTTATTGACAAAAACAAGGAGTCGAACGGGTCAGATTCTGGAAGTGAGTGCCGAGAGGATGGATCGTCTGGCAGCTCAGGGCGACTTTGTGGTAGCACCGGAACAACATCTATCCGAAATTTGGCACAAAGCATTGAGAAATCCGGATGGATCAGAAAGAAACGACAATTCGGAAAAATCCATCAGGTACGAAGCTACGAAATTTTTTACCCTTTGGTCCGGTCCGTCGTGATAAAATTTCTCTTCTTTTTTTTTTATACTTTACCCTTTCATACTTTTATTATTGATTAAATTTTGTTCTCCCGTCCTCTTCTTCGTTCTCTCTCTCTTTTCTTTTTTCTTTTTTTCTTTTTTTTTTTTCTTTTCTTACAACCCTCTCTTCTCTCTCTTTTTTTTCCACCTCCTTGCCCCCCCCCTCCACCAACTCAATCGAAATAAAATTATTTTCGAGCGAAGCCTATCGCGTCAAACTCCGTCGTTTTTTAACTAATGACTTTTTGTATCTATTTCATATCGTTGTCAGAGGTATCATGGCAAACTTCCAGGTAAAATAAATTCAAAGAAATTTTAACGATCAGTAGTAATTCGCCGTAATAAAAGTCTTTCGCTCATTTAGTTTAATTCTTCCCTTTTTTTTTTTTTTTTTCTTTTTCGTTCATTCATTCGTTCGTTCGTTCGTTCGTTCATTTATTTTTGTTTTTCTTCGAACGTCGTTCGCATCGACGACAAATGCAATAGCACTGAGCTATGGTAACGCGATGGTAGAGCGATGGTAATCGATAGAACTAGTATAACATTTATATCATATAATCCTTAACCACTTCTGTACGGAGCTATAAATCCATATTGATTAATTACGGATCTCTGACGAGATAAGCTTTGAAACATCGAAAGCTTGTTTTACGTTACGGGCGGACATTACTTGTAATCTGAATCAAGGGATCGCTCGTCTTTATTACTTTATTTACAAATGTTTTGACAATTTTATTTTGTTGAAATGAAAAATAAGAAAATATAACTTAACAAATTATCGTTTTATTTTATTGATATCGTGAGCTTTTAAATGTCGCAATAAATGTTATTGTTTGGTTCGATAAAATTTATTATTTTGAGCTTACGCACCGTATTTAAGAGTTAAGATAAAATTTTTGACTGTCGACTATAGTCGACGCTAGTACCGAAGTGGTTAATTATAAACGATCGAGGTAAATCGTTTACTCTCTCTCTCTCTCTCTTTCTATATATTTTCGAGATAAAAACCTTAAACATTATTCATGTTCCTTTCAGTACAAGGACTAATGACCTGCATTGCAAGAACGTCGTGCGGCCCAGAGGGTGCAATCCGTACGATAGATCGTACGGAGTCGTCGACTCTAAGCGTTTCAACGATCGAATTGGCATACAAACGCGAGGGAACGACAAATGCGAGGAGGATGGAGATCGTAAACGAGAGAATATCATAAATGTTTACGGGAACGAGGAGTCGAATTGGCGTGACGGTGTTGTTGGTCGTGGTGGTTGCGTTGGTGGTGGTAATGGTGGTGGTATCGGTGGTGATGGTGTTGGTCGTTGTATGGGGAACAACGGAAGGATGATGATCGATCGGAGGAAGGGTTTGAACGTATTGAAGATAACGAACGGTTTGAAGAGTAACATCAACGACAGGCAAATATTGTATCCCGTCAATGAGACCAAACAGAACGGTGGTTACGTTGGAAGAAATAATCGGGAGAAGGAGGGAAATAATAATAATATTAATATCAATAATAACAACAATAATAAAAATCATAAGAATGTTAATAATATAATTAAGTGCAACAGTCAGGCGAGAAGAAACGTTTTGTTGGACCGTTTCGTCGTCAATCAGAACGCCATGAACGGGAGGATAATAATACGTAAGGATCTATGGAAGAACGGTTTCGGGGTTCCCGTAGACGTGAGACATTTGTTGAGACCCACCACTACGGTCGTTGAGAAACGACAAGAGAATAATCGAGTCGAATACGACGCGGAGGACATCAACGGACCGTACAATTTCAGAAAGCTGTTGAGACCGGCCGAGTATCTTCCAACGGAGTCGTTGAGAAAGAGAAAGGGTGGATTGGCATCTAACAATGCTCCTGTTATAAGTAAAGATAAAATACCTGATAAGCACGTTAAGAGGAAAGCACCGTTAACGCCCGATCAGAACAAAATTGTTATCAACGTTAAAAAATGATATTGCTAAGGGTCGATAGAAAATTTAATGGGAATTATATATATATATATATATATATATATATATATATATATATATAATTTTTTTTTCGTCTTTCTATTTATTTATTTATTTATTTATTACTATTATTATTATTATTATTATTATTATTATTATTATTATTATTTTCTTTTTTTTT
>OU426997.1:8591270-8613770 GCA_911387935.1 Dolichovespula saxonica | reverse complement strand
GATATATATACCTCCCAGTCACGTGACCATCCCCTCCGACGTTAACCGCGAATTTTCGGAAACTTAAGTTTACCTTCGAGTTTATTTTTTTTTTTTTTTTTAAATTCAAGTTTACTCCGAGTTTATTTTTTATTTCCAGTTTACTCCGAGTTTATTTTCAATTACGGCGTGCGCGCCCGGTAGTCGGTTGGTTGTTAATAGTATACTTTTTTTTTGTTTTTCTTTTGCTTTTTTTTTCCCCAACGATTCGCCAAGGTCGCGACGCTGCGATGAAAAAATTCTCCGTTTTCCTTTTGTACAAAGAACGTTTTATCTGCTATCTTTTTTACTCCTTTTTTTTTTTTTTTTTTCTTTTTTAATTTTACGCGCAACAACGTAGACGCGTTGGGATTGATTGAGTTAAATGGAACTTTTTGAATTTGTGTTATATATGTATGTATGTATATATGTATGTATATATGCGGTGTCGAATGTAAAATTTACGAAATCGCCTTAAATAAAATTAATCCCTCACACGGATAGATTAATATGTAAAATATATTCCGCATATATATATATATATATATATATATATATATATATATATATATTTTAATAAATATTCGATAAACCATTTCGCACGTTTCGTTCGGTAAAAAGTTTCACTGAAACGACATCTATCCTTTTTTTTTTATTTCATTTATTTATTTATTTTTTTTGACGTCTCCCACCTAACGAATTTTCGAATGTAAAAAAAGAGTTCGAATGTAAAAAAAAAAAAACAAAAAATATCCTGTACATAAGATGCGGGGATAAAAAATAATTTCGGCGTAACTTGGTGAGGAGTGAGTGAAACGTAAAAAATGTTGAAAATATGTTAGTTTGTTATACGATAAAAAAAATAAAGAGAGAGAGAGAGAGAAAGAGACAATTAAACGCAAAAGGAAAGAAATCTTGTTTCAAAAAAGGGAGAACAAAAATTCTTGCTTGAGGTCAGCTTCGTATAAATCGTCGCCTTGGAAAAGTACGCGATCGAACTTTTCGATAAAGCTTTCTCCATTAAAACTCGCGAGGGAACGAAAGAAAGAGAGAGAGAGAGAGAGATGGAGAGAGAGATTGAGAGAGAGAGAGAGAGAGAGAGAGAGAGAGAGAGAAGAGAGAAGAGAGAATTCTTATTCAATCGAAGATTTCGATGACTTTAGAAATCCTCTTTTAACGACCTTTCTAACTTCGAATATCGTTCGCGATTTCTTCTTCTATTCTTCTTTTTTTTTTTCTTCTTCTTCTTCTTCTTCGAGAGAGAAAAAGTAGAGAAAAAAAGAAGAAGAAAGGTTCCACGCGTTCGAACTTTCAGACGAATATTCTCTTCTCTCTCTCTCTTTTTTTTTTTTTTTTACAAACGCGGTTAAAAACTTTTTTCGATTTTTTTTTTCTGCGGGAAAAGACGATTCATTATTCGTTCGAAAGTCGAATGAGAAACGTGCGTCGCTTAAAGGGGCCGCGAAATTTTTTCTTTTTCTTATCTCACTTACTTCCATTTATTATTATTATTATTATTTCTCTTTTGCATGCGATCGATGAATTTTTCACGTGTGCACGTGGAATACAATTTCGATCGACAATTTTTTATACCCGTTGACTCAACTTTATCGTTCTTAACTAAACTTTAGATATAATTTACGAACTAAACTTTTCTATTATATTAAAAAAACAATTGTTATGTGATATGGAAAAAAAGAGAGAGATAGAGAGAGAGAGAGAGAGAGAGAGAGAGAGAGAGAGTGAGAGAGAGTGAGATAAAAAAAATCAATCCAACGCTAAGATACGAGTATAACAATTAATTCGTCGCCACGAACGTACGAAGTAAGTTCTTTTCTTTTTTCCTTTTAAAGAAGGGAAAAGAAAGAAAGAAAGCAAGGAACGAAAGGATTATATAAAGAGGGCGGAGGGTTTGGGGGGAAGGAGAAAAATGCATAAGAACGCGAGTGGAGTTACGTGTAAACGGCGCTTTTTATACGATATCGATTAATTTGGATTTAATTGTTGGCAACGCACGGTCGAACGAACGCCCATTGCGTTTTATCTCATCGTTGCGTTTTCACCCCCCCATTATTATCATCTATATCATTATCATTATCATTATTATTACTGTTACCACTATTATTATTATTATTATTACTATAACTATTATTATTATTATTATTATTATTATTGAAATATTTTTTCTTTCCCCTTTCCACATCTCCTTACTCTTTAATCACGGTACCCTGAGATCTAATCGTTATTTCTTTCGAGGGGACGTTCTTTTAGGTTTTCTTACGTTTAACGGGAATATCGCGTGCGTCCATACGTGCATTATTCGCTTATATACGTATACGTGCATACGCGTACGTGTAAACGTGTATACACACACACACACACACGCATATACACGTACAGGTACACGCAAAGAGATAGAGAGAGAGAGAGACACACACACACACACACACACACGGAGAGAGACAAAGATAGAATTCTACTGTTTAATACTTAGCGTTAAATACGTCTTTTTGCATTAAAGGCTAAGGAAAAGGGGGTGTATTGTAAGGGTGGGTGAGGATGGAGGAGGGAGGAGGGGAGGAGGGGAGGGAGAAGTAGGAAGACGGAGCCGATCGTTACGGTCTACAGCCACTTGTTAGAGCATCGTCGTCTCCTCTCCTTGTCTCGGATCTTCGTCGTTGTCGTTGTAGTTGTCGTCGTTGTAGTCGTCGTTGTCCTCCCCCGTAATCGTAGTCGTAGTCGTTGAAGCTCCATTTAGTTCGAAAGCATGCCAACCCAGGGGCTCTTCTCATTCTCAAGTCCATCCATCGATCGTTTTACGGTTGGATAGATAGATAGATGGATGGATAGATGGATGGATATATAGATTGTGATAGGCAATATACCGTTTGTTTTACGATCGATTTATACCCTTTAGAGAAATTTAACGTAAATTCTTTCTGTATATTTCTCTCTCTCTCTCTCTCTCTCTCTCTCTCTCTCTTTCTCGGGACAAAATGTTTGGCTCTTTTTGTATCGTAGTTTTAATCCGCCGTTGTAGTATTCCATCGTTATACTTGTTTCGAAAAGCATTGTAGTAGGTCGATTGAACATTCCAATTAAGGTAGCCCTCTGACGCAACCTCAAATTGATCCGATCGTTACCGAGCCAGCTTGTGGTCTTCTTCCCTATCCATCTTTATATATATATATATATATATATATATATATATATATATATATATATATATATCGACGATCGTAAACGTGCCACCACAGAAAGTGACCCTAAGGTATTAGCACTCACTAAGCCGTTCTACGATTAGCTTCAAAATCGAATCGTTCGATCGCCACAGGGTGTCTCTCCTGTATTTATATCGAAAAAAACAAAAAAAACCCAAATGCTGCGAAACCCTCGTACGTACGTACGTACGTATTTCCCCCTTCTCCCCGTTGCGTAAATTCCTCCCTCCTTCTCTCCATCCTTCCCTCCCTCCCACCCTTACACCCTACGATAACCATGGATTTTATTTTGTTGCGCGAATATCTCGAACGTGGATAACGAGGCTCCATGTATATATATATATATTTTTATTTTTTGTTTCCTAACGATCGAGCATTTTCTTTTTCTTTTTTTCCCTTCTTTCTTTCTTTCTTTTCTTCTTCTTCTTCTTCTTCTTTTTTGTTTTCTTTTGTTTCTTTTTTTTTTCTCTCTCTCTCTCTCTCTCTCTCTTTTGGCTTCGTTTTCTTTTTTCTCTTTTTTCTTTTTCCCTCTTTCTTTTATTCTCTTTTTTATTTTTATTTTGGGTTGATCGGGTCCGAGCACAGAATACTCGTTCAACGTGTTGTCTGTACTTTACGATAGAAGAGAACAGGTGTTAGATTTTTTTTTTCTTCTTTTATATTTGTTTAGAAAGTATATTTTTTTTCGTCGCGTTAAACCGAGAGAACAAGGAAAATTAATCTCCTTAGTCTAGAATCTAATTCGATAGGTATACGTTCCTTACGAACTGGTGAGATTCTAATACGACTTACCTAAGAAATACAGAGAGAGAGAGAGAGAGAGAGAGAGAGAGAGAGAGAGAGAGAGAGATTATAAATTATGCTTTTGCGGAAAATTGTCGTGAAGCTTAGAAGCCCACCTACTCTGGAATTTCGAGATTAGGTTCTAACTTAGAAAGGGTGAGAGAGAGAGAGAGGGGGTGTAAGGGGTGTGAAGGGGGAAGAGAGGAAGGGTACATTAGATTATACGACTTTTGATTATATGGGTCCACATAAATCGTAGCCTCGGTTTTACTTGACTTCGAACTATGCGATGACGATTTGATATACGGTATATCTACGTAGATTCTACGTACGCAAACACAAACACACACACACACACACACACACACATGTACGCACGTAAACTTACGTACATAGACATAAACGCGCAAGACGCGCAAATATAAGCGCACAAACGTTTACATATTCCACGAATTGCGAAGGAAAATTCACGAGAGAGAGAGAGAGAGAGAGAGAGAGAGAGAGAGAGAGAGAGAGAGAGACCGAATGATTTAATCCATTTGCGAATACGAGGATTTAATTTTATTACGAAATTTGTTCCAACACAAAATACGTACCTTCGCGCGCTCGTCAAATATATTAAAAAAAAAAAAAAAAAGAAAAAGAAAATCATTTCGGGAAAAATTGAATTTACCCATATTTTCCAAGTATTTTCTATTATAAATATTGAAATCCATTTCTATCCCGATAAATAATTGTCTTATAGGATACGAGGGGAAAATAAAATTCGTATTTATTGTATATAAATATAGTTACGTTATATATATATATATATATATATATATATATATATATATATATATATATATATATATATATATATACTTACAGAGGAACGTGATAAAATTTAATTAGATTGTGGATCAATTAAATAATTATAGGAATAATATTAAATTAATTTTTAAATCGGATTATAGAATTTTTTTCTTCCTCCGTTTAAATATACATTATTATATCTTTTTTTTTCATTTTTAATCTCATATATACATACACACACACACACATACACACACAAACACACACATATATATATATATTATATTTATTTTACGGCTTAAATTAAAACGCTTATAACACGTTGAATTTCACGTGCCCTTTCGGTTTCGGATAAGAGATAGCGAACCGAGAAATCTGACAATTCTCTCAGTTTTCCCTTCCCCGTATTTCTTCGGGCTCCATATTATCGATCGCGTTCTCATTACTGTATTATTAAATTTTACGGTGCATGTAGAAGAAGAAGCGAGCTTCTTCCATTTCGCTGGCAACGTCAGCCGGTGCACCCGGATTGCTCCACTTCGAAATCCAATAACTCAAGTTGCTACCTCACTGACCGTGGAGCCAGTAAATTTTCAAAGTTGGAAAGGATATTCGACTTCGTCTGATTAAGAAAATTATTACGGAAGAAGGAACGACGGATATATATATATATATATATATATATATATATATATATATATATATATATATATATATATATATATTTATAGTGAGCGAAAAAGAGATAGATAGATAGATAGATAGAGAGAGAGAGAGAGAGAGGGTGGGAGAGAGACAGAGATAAAAAGAATAGAAAATATTTATATAGGTTACACGTGTAGATAGATTTACAACACATTATACATTTTATCGATTTCGTCCGTTTAAGAAAATAATTACGAGAGAGAGAGAGAGATAAAGATATAAAATATCAAATATTATTTATACATATAAATCAAACGAACAAACGGACGGACGGACGGACAGACAGATAGACGGACGGATTCGGATTTTACATTTATATTAATTAAACGTAACGCCATATACGCTCGTCGTTCGGGAAACAATTCGATCGTAACGAATAACGCATTGGTTGGCATCGCGTCAGCAGTTTCTAACATTTGCTACTCTAACGTTAAACGTTCTAACGGTTACCCCGTAGAAATTCATTCATACGTTCCCGTAAGGCCAGAGGGCCGCAATGCACGCCGTCAGGCAATTTCGTAGAAGCTTTCATTTCAAGGTAGAATGCACTTTTCCCATTTCGCAGTCCAGTACTCCGTACGATAGACATAGTATGTTTAGCTCTCTCTCTCTCTCTCTCTCTCTCTCTCTCTCTCTCTATCTATCTATCTATCTCTATCTCTATGTCTATCTATGTCTCTGTCTTTTCGACACAGTTGTTTACCTTACCCGCTTAGAAATTTATAAAGCGGATGAACGCGAAAGGCGGCAATTTTTCTTTCTTTTTCTTTTTTCTTTTTACTTTTTTTTTGTTTTATACTACGCTCGTACACGTACACACATTGACACGTTCTCTCTCTCTCTCTCTCTCTCTCTCTCTCTCTCTCTCTCTATTTCGAGTTTCAGAGTGCTAACATGATTTTTCATCAAACTTCATCTCACGCGATACGTTTCCTTCATCTTTCACTTTTCCGTTTTCTTTTTATTTACTCTATTTTTTCATCGGAATTCGTGTTCGCACGTTCACCCTGGGTAAAAACAAAAGGACGAACAAAGAGTAAACAAATCGTAAAAGAAGGTGCGAAAAATAAATCGAATACAAACGAATTATTCTCAACGAACGAATCGAAGTGAGTTTCGATTGAACGAATAGCGATGCTTCGCGCTGAACCTTCGGTTTCGAGTGCGGTGGTGTAGAGGAAGGGGGGGGGCAGGGGTGCAGGGATGCTGGGATGCAGGGGAACGTTGGTCGAACAGTTCGAAAATTTTTCTTTCTGTCGTAAGAGACACGCCCGTATCGTAAAAATAGCTCGACTAATTTCAGGAAACGTATACGATTCTTTCTTTTCCGTTTTTTGTCTTTTTCTTCTTTTTTTGTTTCCCTCCTGCTTTACTCTTCCCCCTTCCCGTCCCTCCCAATCCACGGTGTTTTTTTTTTATCTTTTCATCTTTGTTCATCTCGCGACAGGATCCGGTAACGTTACGACGTATATACACGTAAACAGACATTAAATGTTTATACGACCATTCGCAAACACAGAGAGAAAGAGAGAGAGAGAGAGAGAGAGAGAGAGAGAGTGAGAGAGAGAGAGAGTGTAAAATAACGAGAAGCGAGAATGTTGATCGTTCGTTTTGAAATTAACATCCAAAGTTTGAAATATTAAACTGCGTTATATGAAAAAAGATATAAACCCTGTGTTTATCTTTGAAAGATTATACCGATCGGTTATAAAAGATAAAAAAAGAAAAAAAAAAGGATCGAGAAACGATCGATCGATCGATTCATTCCGATACAGGAAAGAGACGAGAAACCCCACGATTTTCGAAGGAAAAGTAAAAGAGAAGTTAAAAAAGAAAAGAAAAGAAATTAAAAAAGGGAAAATAAGGGAGAGTAGATTAAATATTTTTCTTTTTTATTTCGACGAAGGAACTTCTTTCACTTACAAATTTCAAATTACGATTTGGAAGATTTGATTTGGAATGAATTTTTTCATTGATATTGTTACTACATCTTACGAACGTACATTGTTTGTCTTATATCGTAGATAGGTACTATTGTAAAAGTGTTGGGATTAATGATTTCAAAAAAAAAAAAAAAAAAAGAACAGACAAAAATTCGAAGTAATTTTCAATTGACGATGTTACAATTTTATAAACACGTCGTAGTACGTGTGTTTAACTTCGTATATTACAAAAAAAATTTATTTTCAAGTTACAATAATTTCGTGGATTTAAATTTTTATTTCTCTCACGTTCTCATTATAATTTCTATTTGTTTATAAATATATATATTTATAAATATTCCCATACACTGAACACCGTAGGTTTTGTCGCACTTAAGAAAACAAAAAAAAAACAAAACAACAATATACGACTTTTCAAAGTCGTATATTCTTTATCTTTTCTTTATTATTATTATTATTTATTTTTTTTTCGTTTAAACAATCGTCACGAAAGTTGCACGTATGTACATCGTTATTAAAGCGAGAGAGAGAGAGAGAGAGAGAGAGAGAGAGAGAGAGAGAGAGAGAAAAGTTTCGTTTCGAGCGGAGAATAATTTTTTATTGCGAAAGTTGAGAAGAAGAAGAAGAGGAAGAAGTGGATGAGGAAAGGAGGAAAGGATGAAAGGAGGAAGAGGAAAAAACCCGTAATAGAATGAAAGGCGATATCGTATGATACAATCTTTTTTTTTTCTTTTTTCAATCTTTTTTTCCTTCCTTTCTTTCTTCCTTCCATTCTCTCCTTTACCGCGATATCGGAGGGTCGTGGAAAAAAATGGATGAAATCTTTTTTATCCGACCGATAGGAGATGGAAAATGAGAAAAAAAAAAAAAAAAGAAAGAAAGAAAAAAAAATAGATGACTCGGGCGCGTTAGGAACGAGGCTGTCTCGTGGCGTACTCTACGTGGGATAACATCGGGTAAGGTTGAAAACGACATTATCGGCCGTCACACTGGCTGACATACTACTCTACTATATCCCCTTGTGAAAGGTGTACAATGGTAAATGGTATGAATGACGCTGATATATATATATATATATATATATATATATATATATATATATATATATATATATATATATATATTATATATACGTACGTACGTATATACATACATATATATATATATATATACATATATATATATATATATATATATATATATATATATATATGTAAATATATGTGTATATATATATATATATATATATATGTATGTATGTATGTATATATGTATATAGATTCTAGCGTTCATCTTCTAGGCTCGACAATGCTCGCGATTTGGCGAGTGCATTTACCCCCATTTATACCGGCTCTCTGAACGGGAGCTTTTGATAGGCTTATCGAAGTAATTAGTCGACTACGAGCCGGAAAAGTTTTCAAATCGTCCGTGTGAATCAGTCAGATTATTCGATTCTATAACGACTGCTACTACGAGCGAGCGAGAGAGAGAGAGAGAGAGAGAGAGAGAGAGAGAGAGAGAGAGGGAGGACTGAGAGAATTAACAAGTATGCCATTGTCGAGAATAATCATTGTGATTATTTGAACGTACCGCCCTATGTACGTTTTTCTTTTTTATTATTTTTTTTTTTTTTTACTATCTCCATGAATATTTCTTGTTCGAAAAAAGAAAGAAAAAAAAAAATATATATATATATATATATATATATATATATATATGAGAAAAAAAGAACGAGAGAAATAATAAAAATGAATAGTAATAATAAAAGAAAAAGAATAAAAAATAGAAAAGAATAATAAAAAGTGGAAACGAATGAGAGGAGAAGGGAAGGGATAGGGAGAGAGAGAGAGAGAGAGAGAGAAAGAGAAAGAGAGAGAAAAATTACTTTGTTCGATCGCGTTACGAACTAGGTCGGAATACGTAGGAGAGAGAGAGAGAGAGAGAGAGAGAGAGAGAGAGATAAATGGATAGACAGATAGTTAGAAAGAGAGAAACAACAACCAATAGTTAAAAGCTATCGGTATAGTTTATACATTCCAATAAATTTATATATACGAGAAGACGAATACTATGTTCGTTATAAATCGTTTCAACGAATTTCACGATCGGTATTTCGTCCTTCGACATTTTTCCCTTAATATCAATCGTTTATGTTATTGGAATAGACTGGAATGGACGCGGGGCCAAGGCTCACGATATCTAGCGAATTATTCTAATTCCTATTATTCGAAATGCGTGTAAATATGTTTAGAGAGAGAAAGAGAGAGAGAGAGAGAGAGAGAGAGAGAGAGAGAGAGAGAGAGAAAGAATTCCTCGTCGAATAGCTCGAAGAAAGATTGTTTTTCGTTCCTTTTGAAATCTATAATATCTTGGCCTTATTCGAGGTCGACAAACGAATATCCTACTCCTTTTTGTATCCTTAAATACGTGTGTGTGTGTGTGTGTGTGTGTGTGTGTGTGTGTCGTGTGTATGTATCCATATTATTGCATATATGTATTTGAGTTTACGTTATGTAGGAACGAACGATACGAGTTATCAATTCTTTCGAAAATGTGTGATTATATAAGTTTAAATGAATCATTTTTCGAATAGGAAGTGAGATTATAAAAAAAAAAAGAGTTGTTCGGATGGATTCAAGAGTTTTTTGATCGTCGTCGAACTGATGTTATTTATTTATTTTTTAATTTTTTTTTCTTCTCCTTTTTTGGGGATCATAGAACGAACCTGGTAAGAAAAGACGAGAGTGTGTGTGCGAGAGAGAAAAAGGATTGGTCAAGGAAAGGAAAATAAAAAGGGTGGACTATAAGAAAGACGTATGACTTCGTATGAGGACGAGAAATAAGAATAGAATAAAATAGGATAAAATGAAATTAAGAAAAAAATTAAAAAATCAATGAATAAATAAATAAATAAATAAGAGCGAAAGAAAGAGAAACGCGAGGCGAGGCTGTTGAGAAATGTTGTTTTTTCATTATACGGAATCTATGTTTTAGGCACGTCTTCGAACAAGAAGAATCAATTGAGTTCATAAATATAATGGGTTCTTCCATGGTAAGTTTTTCGTAGGCAGTGAGAATATCTGTATAATAAATATATACATATATTTATACATATATATATATAGATATATAAATTTATATACATACATGTATATGTATATAAAAATATATATACATATATATATACACACATATATATATATATATCGCTAATTACATGTGGTGTATTGTTCTGTTAGACATTTTGTTATAGATCACTAGAGGTATTCGATTTTTTTTTTTCTTATCGTTGTTCTTGTTCGTTGAAATAGCGAGATGTTGAAAGACAAAAAAGAAAAAGAAAATAACGACAAAAAGAAAACAACAATAAAAAAAGAAAAGAAAAGAAATAAATAAAAGAAAAAAAAAATAGTAAATCGATCGACGTTTTCTCCAAATAAAAAAAAAGTGAAAGAAAGGAAGAGAAAGAAAGAAAGGAGAAACATCCGTATACGCATATAAACAAAAAAAAAATATATATATATATACGTATATAAAAAAAAAAAAAAAGAAAATGAAAAAAAGATCAAAACGAAAAGAGTCATTTTAAAAAGCGCCGATGGTTTATTGTTTATTGACGTACATACATACATTCATATATATATATTTATATATATATATCTATATATGTATATACATATTCACATGTACGCATACACGCATAGTTGTATATATAAAAAAAAAAAAAAAAAAAAAAAAATATATAGTAGCTTTTAACCGCAGAACAGAGCATGAATTTTTTGCTATGTATGAACACTCGAACGGCGCGCGGTCTGTGCACCGCATTTGATGTTGCCTTTCGATATTATAAAATATATATTACGATACTAAACGCGAGCACTTGCAGCCATTAATTCCATATTGGAGGGGGTGGGGGAGGAGGGTGTGGTGGTGGGTGTTGGTGATGGTAGAACGAAGGGGTGGTACTTGCCTTCTATCCATTCATCCATT
Source organism: Dolichovespula saxonica (assembly GCA_911387935.1). Taxonomy (NCBI): domain Eukaryota; kingdom Metazoa; phylum Arthropoda; class Insecta; order Hymenoptera; family Vespidae; genus Dolichovespula; species Dolichovespula saxonica. Next base: position 8,602,315 of record OU426997.1, on the reverse strand, counting down.
CTATCCATTCGACTATCATATCAATTTATATTCACGCGTTATTTTCAATTATAACTCGTCGCTTTATTTCACCGTTAAAAAAATAACAATACACGTCGTCAACGTTCGCACGCGTTTGTATTTCGTTTATTTGTTGAGATAATCCACGAACACACACACACACACACACACACACACATACACATAAGCGTAAAGTATACGGTTTTCCGATACAAAATTATTAATTTTTATCTTTTCCATCGTATATTAAAACTATTTCACATCACGATAATATATTATTATTATTATTATTTTATTTTTTATTTTTTATTGTTAAAAAAGATGTTTTCAATCGGTCCCTTAGTTGTTCCTCGATTATCCGTATAGATCGAGAACATTAATTGAAGATTGTTTAAGGAGTTTTAATTGTTTATAAATAACCATAGAGAATGGCCATAGGGTAACGGAGATTAATAGAGCTAACACACACACGTACACGTACACACACACGTACGGAGGGACACACCGATATGTTTCACTGTATAATAATAGGATCAAAGGGATAACGTATGATTGATGGAAAAGGAACCCCCGTTATATTCCATTCATGGTAGCAGGTGTACGTTTAATGTAATTATTTAGATTATTATTCGTTAAATGACGAGAGAGAGAGAGAGAGAGGGGGGGAGAGGGAGAGATTATGAAGGGCAAGTCGAGCTTAAAGTAAACGTTTTCTCGCAAATATACAGGTGGCAAAGGAGATGGGTTAGGGTGATGGTGGGGGTAGGGGGTGAATGCAAAGGAGGGAAAACTCGAGATAATTGTAACGATACGAACGTTAACTTTTCTATTTCGTTTGGGGAAACGACCGAGGGGAAGCTCCAAAGCACGTGAAACTTCCCTAATTAAATTTATTCGAGCTTTCGTTCTCGCGAAATTACGTGATAATGCGACTAGTATCGCCATTGCACACGTGTACGTATACGTACGTACGTACGTATATAGGACAAAGAGAGAGAGAGAGAGAGAGAGAGAGAGAGAGAGAGAGAGAGAGAGAGAGAGAGAGAGAGATACGCATTTCAGTATACCATGCGATAATATCATTCTTATCGTGTATATATATATATATATATATATATATATATATATATATATATATATATTTATATATTTATAAAAAGCGTACATGGTTCGTGTATATTCACAAGCCGGGTGAATGAAAAATTATTTTACGAGGTTACAACGTGCAATCGTTGCGGACACTTAATCCTCAATTCGTTTGAATTAATCCTCAACAGTGTCTCTCTCTCTCTCTCTCTCTCTCTCTGTCTCTCTCTTTCTCTCTATTGTTTTTATAGTCCCACGAATGGCCGAAGATTATAGCGAATGTTTCTACCGAAAAAAAAGAAAAAAAAAAAAAACAAAAAAAGGAAGAAAAGAATACCGAAGCCGAGATTTAATTGAGGAAATAAATATTCCCTTCGCTCGTTTATTTTTCTCTCTCTCTCTCTCTTTTTTTTTTTTTTTTATTTCTTTTCGATTCGAAACAGAAAGAAAGAAGGAAGAAACGCAAAAAGGCAATATTTATTTTCCATCCCTTTATAACGTCATCGTCGTTCCATTTTATTTTTTTTTTCTTCTTCGTCTCCTTCATTTTCATAATTCTATTCGAACGAGGTAGATTTTTTATCGTTTTATCGAATTTTTTTTTCCCCGACTCTCTCTCTCTCTCTCTCTCTCTCTCTCTTTTCTTCTCGTTTTTCTTTCTTCTTCGTTCATTTTCGTTCGAAAATTCGATAACGGTAACGTCGGTAGTATCAGTTCCAAGTGTCCCGAGGTATACGGTATACTAGAACAATGCCTTAGACGTGATGTGCGTCCATTACGAGAAGGGATGTCGTAAAATAGGATCCACGCTCGTAACTTACAGGAAGTAATACTATGTCTTACGTTACATAAAACACATATCGCCAACGACGACACACAGACACGCGGTAAAACGTTACACGAAGTGAAACACGCGCGCACAAACACACACACACACGTTTATATATATATATATATATATATATATATATGTATATATATATATATATATATATATATATACATGTATATGTACGAGTAAATAGAAAGGAGTTCGTAAAAAGAAGAAAAGAATAGAAAGGAAAAGAAAAAAAGGAAGAGAAAAATGTTATCTACTTATTCGCAGAAGCCGATTACTTTTTCATATATCAATAAATCTAAACGAAGTGAAATTTACAAGATACTTACTTCAATATTTATTTTTAATATAAAGAAACGAGTACACGCATTTGTACACACACACACACAAATTCACGCACACGTTGAAACAATTTTTAAGACGTTAAAAATTCCATGAATGTCGTACGAAACGTTATACGAAATATCGTCATCATCATCATCATCATCATCATCATCATCATCGTTATCTTCATCGTCGTCATCGTCGTTATCATCATAGTCGTGATCATCGTTGAAAAAAGAACTCGAACGAAATGATCCGACGATATCGAGATCAATGGTGAAAACGGACGTTTCAATCACGATAAAAACATAACGTACATACATACGTGCTTTGAATTAGCTAGTATAATAATTTAGAACGTTTGTGATCGTCCCTCCACGTCGAGGGGTTATTAGTTTATTTTTTTATTTATTTATTTTTTCTTTAGAGAGAGATGCTCCCGTACTGTGTGCTCAGTTTTGCTTAGAACGCATAGAATTAATTATACACGTAATGCTTCTTATACAAAAACACACACACACACATATATATATATACACATATATATATTCATATATATGTATATATAGAAAGAATAATTTATATCTTACGTACCCATTGGTGGAACGAAGATATTGTTTCAAACGATATTTCAAAGTTATATCGATGTTCCTATACATTAGATAAATTAGATTTATTCGTCGAGTTTATTGATCGAACGTTATTTTAAATAATAATAATAATCGTCGCAATTTTTCTTGTCAATAATTACGAGCACAAAATTAACCTCCGCCGTTGTTTCTCGAGGATATATGTATGTGTGTGTGTGTTCAAATTGTATATATATAAAAAAAGAAAAAAAAAGAAAAAAAACACGAGAAAAGAAGACAAAAGGAAACAAACGAAAGAGAAAGAAAGAAAGATAGAAAGAAAGAAAGAAAAAAAAAATAAAAGAATCGTTTAAACTTTACGTTGATACGAAAAGACGTGGGAATCGAATGGTATACGCGTCGCTCGAAGTGACTCTCTCGTGAACGAAGCGATGAGAAGAAAAGAAAAAAAAAAAAACGCAAAGGGAAAAAAGAAAATAAAGAATTGAAAAGAAAGGGAAGAAAACGAGAGAGAGAGAGAGAGAGAGTGAGAGAGAGAGAAAAGGGATAAAAAAACTAGATAAACGCGTGGAGAAACGATTGCAAAAGCTTCTTCTTGTCTCTCTCTCTCTCTCTCTCTCTCTCTTTCTCTCTGTCTCTCTGTCTCTCTCTCTCTCTCTTCTATACTTCTGTGCCACTGGTCTAAAGCATGAAAGTAAATGTGTTTTCGGTGTGTGTTGGTTTAGTGAAAGCTGAATGGTTCTTAGGGTAGCGATATCACCGGGTTTGCTCGGTTCACTGACTCCGTTAAAGGAAGGTGGACTATGGGCGGGGCAAATAGGGGTGGTTGGGGGTGGTTCGGGGGTTTGGGGGTGGTGGGAGAGGACGAATTGCGTCGTCGTGTGCCTCAACCCCCCTTTTTTCCATTCTTTTCCCTCCCCTCCCTTTTTTATCTTTTCCCTTTTTTTTCTCTCTCTGTCTCTCTCGTTCCTTTCTTCTTTATTTATTAAACGGAAAAGCTTAAAACACGTTCGGGACCTTTCGAAAACTATTAAATTCTTTTTTTTTTCTTTTTTTTTCTGTTTTTTCTTTTTTTTTCACCCGATAGATACGGTCGATAATGAATTACCAAAGTTCAATGTGTTCTCGATGAACGACGCGATTCGAAAACGATGGCCGTTCAAACGGATATATATAAACAGAAAAAAAAACAATATATAAAAGAGAGAAAGAGAGAGAGAGAGAGAGGGAGAGAGAGAGAGAGAGAGAAGTTAGGCTCGACGAATGTTCGCATTTTCTCGACGTATAAAGGATTTTTCGAACCGTGATACCACAACGAAAACGCGTCACGGACCGTTTTCCGCTTGTCCATTCTATATTTCACGAGAATCGTTCTATTTCGTTTTCTTTTTCTCGTCCTTTCTTCCTTCCTCTCTCTCTCTCTCTCTCTCTTTTTTTTCCTCTCTCTTTTTTTCATTCTATTTCTCTTGTTTTTTGCTCGGGTCACTATCTTTGTCTCTCCTATCTTTTTTTTTTATCCTTGTCCACTTTTTCCTCTCTCTGTCCCCCTTTTTTTCTTTTCTATTTTTTCTTTCTTTCATCATCGACGTACAAACACACACACACACACACACACACACATACAAACACATATATTGTATATATATATATATGCCTACTTGGGACCTTTTACTCGGTTATTTGCAAACTCTCCCTGATCCTAGAAAGATCATGGCCGTGATCTACGAGGAGGGTTAACCGCAAATACGTTGGCGTTATCGCGTTTTACTCCATAAAAACTCTTTTCTCCAGGCTCGAGTAAGATAAACGGAGAGAGAGAGAGAGAGAGAGAGAGAGAGAGAGAGAGAGAGAGAGAGAGAGAGAGAGAGAGAAGGTGGATAGGGATGACAAAAGCGTGCAAATAAGTTAAGCGAAGAGGATTTATGACGCTCGTTGAAATAACATTTTCTTTCTTCAAAGTGAACGTAAAATTGAACTGGAAATTAGAGTAAGGGTTTTTGTAGAACTGGTTAATTTTCTTTCTCTCTCTCTCTCTCCCTCTCTTTTTTTCTTTCTCTCTCCCTCTCTCTCCCTTTCTCTCTCTCTCTCTCTCTCTTAAGTTCTCTCATTTTCGAAACATTTTTTCTCCCGTTTATTTCGAATTATTTTTCTTCGCGATAAAGAAAAAAAAAAATAAAGGAAAAAAAAAAAACAAAAAACAAAAAGAAAATTCAAGACGAAAGTCGTGATGACGGTTTAAAGATCGATATAATCAGATGATATCGATATGATCGCGCTTGCGTAGAGAACGTAGAACGGTCATTTCTATTTTTTTTTCTTTTTTCTTTGTTTTTTTTTTTTTTTAATTGGTTTTCTTCTTCTTTTTTTTTTTTTTTACAATCGAGAAACGTTTAGCGTTGAGCTTTTAATTTATCGTAGTAATTTAATATCGAGTTTTCATCGTTCGTGATAATGTTACTCCAGCGCCGGCCGGTTAAACGTGCGAACGGGGGGAGAATAATATTTTAACGGGTTATAAATCGTGGCTATACCGTATATCACGAGAGGGGGTGAGAGATAGAGAGAGAGAGAGAGAGAGAGAGAGAGAGAGAGAGAGAGAGAGAGAGAGCATAAAAATGTTCGAATAGCGTGAAAGAATTTTTAAGGATACGTTTTTCTGTTCGCTCTTTCCTTTTTCATTTTCTTCTTCTATTTTTTTTTTATTTTTTATTTTTTATATAAAGGAAAGTCTGGCCTGCTAAAGGTTCTTACTAAAATATTTTTTCACCCTTCACAAATTCGTACGATTAATTTTCTACGGACGTGATCCTACATATCTATCTACGCGTACACGAACTAACCTTCATATATCGATACACACACACACACACACACACACACACACATATATATATATATCGATTTGTTCGTCGTCCGAATACGATTCGTATCCATCGCTAAGCAGGTTCTGCTGTTACGTACGAAAGAATCTATGTGATGAACACGGGAACCGAGTGTAGAACGTAGGTGTATTATTTATGTAACCTAGAGTAATGTACGTACGTGCTGCGGATTCGTTTCGTGGTGGGTACGGTAAATATAAAAAGATACTTAAACGTACAAACACAATGTACACGCGTAAACACACACACACACATATATATATATATATACACTCACGCACACATTTTGAAAAAATGGTATATTGCGTAGAACCAAGAAATACAATCGTGCCTTGTAAAACCGTATTTTCAACTATGGTGGTGTAGAGGTAATGAAACTTTGATTTAAGCCTCGTCGTTTGTTTTCCATTGCAAGGAACGAGGACTTCTATGGGGTGTTTTTTTTTTTTTTCTTTTCTTTTTTACCATTCCTATTGTCTCACGCGAAATGTATTTACTTACTTTGTAGGATATATATATATATATATATATATATATATATATATATATATATATATATGGCTTAGAACATTGATTGTAACCCACACACTCGCACGTATATATATATATATATATATGTATATATATATATATATATATATATATATATATATATATATATGTATATATATATACAAGCGTATATCGAATATGTCGCGTCATTAATTCGGTCATATGCGAGATATCGCAGGACGGAAAGGTTCTTCGTACTGTACAGGATGCCGATATATACATATATTTTTTTATATATATATATATATATATATATATATATATATATATATATATATATATATATATATATAATAAAATGTGTGTGTGTGTATGTGTGTGTGTACTTACATACATAGATTACACAAACGTTAGAATTTAAACGTTGTTAGGATTCATGAAATCCCATACTATAATAGAAGGATCATCGTGTGTATCTCTCGTGAACGGATATGTACAAGCATAAGCTTATACATACGTACGTACGTACACACGTTTATTATACCTTAGGTATATACGTTTGCTACGACGGAATCGAATTTTTCTTCGGTGGGTTTGGTTTCGATTCGATTCGATTCGATTCGATCGATATTATCCGGTCATTCGTATAACGATTATCGAATCGATCGGATCTTAGATGCGTTTTAACGAAAATACAACGAAACGGTAAGAATTACGAGCGGTAATTTTCGAGTTTCGTTGTTCGTGATCGTATTTCGTATTCGTGATTTCGTAAATCGTGATTTCATAAATCTCAAATGAAAGTTTCTCGATCGTCGAACGAAGGAAAGAGAAGAAAAACGAAAAGAAGAATAAAAGGAAGAAGCTACTCTGATCTTACGGACGAACGTTTTACGAATAATCGACCAAGACGATTCTCTTCTTCGTATTTATCGTACGCGCATTGATACGATTGTATTCGTGTCTGTTTGTTGAATAAAAGCGTCCGTAATGGCCGCCAGTGGTAGGTAGCGTTCTAAATACGATACGACAAGCTTAATGACGTTAGGAGCTCTCGAGTAAACTCGCAATAAGTCAATCGTACGTTCTCTCTCTCTCTCTCTCTCTCTCTCTCTCTCTCTCTCTCGAATTTTCAAGAAGTAATATTAGTAGTAGCAGTAGTAGTAATAATAGTAGCAGTTAGGAATAGTATCCTCTTTCATCCTTTTCGAACGTGACTCGTTTCCACCAACGGGAAAGCTACTTTAGTTTCCTTAGGCCTGTGCCCCAGTAAGTACGAATGGTTTGTATTAGTCAGAATGAGAGATATATAGGGAGAGTGAAAGAGAGAGAGAGAGAGAGAGAGAGAGAGAGAGAGAGAGATATACATATATACATAGCTGGACAAATATTTATTTATTCGTTGAATTCACTGCAACGAAGAGCGAACGAAAACGATTCCCCACACCCAACCTTCGAGCTGGACCGAACTATTTTAGGCGAATTTAAAAATCAATTAAATCCATTTGGAAACAATCCAGACGTTAATATTTCGGTTATTTTATTAGAATGTCCTTGATAAGCGATTTAATTGGTTCACTCATTCGTATGTACGTATAATATATATATATATATATATATATATATATATATATATATATATATATATATATATGTATTAAATTATTATTTGGAATGTCTAAATGCATTTGTCATTAGTAAATATACGTATTAAATCGGCGACACGAACAGACACGGGCCAATGATCATTGAAACGATCGAACGTTCCATTTAATTCCTCGTTAGTCGTAATCCCTTTTCCGATGCCATAAAGAATCGCTCATCGGATCGACTTTAACGGGGTTATCCTCGTATTTACCGTGGGACAATTTTTATAGTGTTTCGTTAGCCACTAATTATCGATGGTATAGATCCATCCTGTCTGTTGGTACAAATTGGAGAAAATAATTTTATACGTGCGTTGTCTCTTATCTTTTCTTTCCTTCTTCTTTTGTATTCGTAAAAAATTGAAAATGAATCTTTTTTTTTAAGAGAGAAAAAAATATATATATATTATAAATAAATAAATAAATATATATATATTATAAATAAATAAATAAATATATATATATATATAAAATAAAATAAAATACTTTAAAAAAAATATATATATATATATTTCTCGACTGATTTTAACAGTTAATTATTCTTTTTCGATATTTTTTAGAATAATATTTTTATATATATAACATACAATATATATATATATATATATATATATATATATATATATATATATATGTATATATGTATATATAAAAAAGGGAAGACGATCTTTATTTTTTTTCGGTCCCTCTTCCTTTGCGTTCTTTTCTTGTTTTTTTTGTATCTTATTTTATTTTATTTTTTTTTTTATTATTACAGCATCAATTTAATCAAAAGCAATCATTTTGGGCACTATCAATAATGTGTTCGATCGGTGTTCTCGAACGCGCCACTTTTAACGTAGATAGAAACGAGGGGTTGAAGCCTTTGGCAAAAGGGGTAGACGAGGGAGAGTAATGGACAGGCCAATGGTTCGCGTGACGTTTTTACCAAGAAGCTCGAACACGCATATATCTGTCTCTCTCTCTCTCTCTCTTTCTGTCTTTCTGTCTGTCTTTTTCTTTCATTCATCGCGGTGCGAAATGCTCAAGGTTGGAAGATCGGGAAGAAGCTGGAGTAGACATTTTGAAGGAAGATTGGATCGATCTTACGAAGAAAAATAGAAAAGGAAGAAGAAAGGAAAAAAAGGAAAGAAAGAAAGAGAGAAAGAAGACAAAAAGTCCATACCATTTTTATACTCCCTTTCTTTTCTTTTCTTTCTTTCCCCCATTTTTTTTTCTCTTTCATATTTGGTTTCATGTGCACTCTTGACATACAAAAAAAAAAGAAAGAGAGAGAGAGAGAGAGAGAAAAGAAAAATGGAGACGTTTTTTCTTCCGGAGAAGACCCCTTTTGGAAGTTAATGAGATATAGAAAGATGTGGTTCTTTCCTTCCGCATCCTCTCTCTCTCTCTCTCTCTCTCTCTCTCTCTCTCTCTCTCTCTACATATATATATATATATATATTTCTCTCTCTTTCTCTCTTATGCGCGCACACACGCACGTATACTTTTAACTCATTCCATTTTAAAACGTCGGATCTCCATTAAGAGCATGGATTAAAGGACGTTGGGTGTAATTTTCGTTATAAGTAAAGGAAAAGATAGAAAGATAGAAAGATAGAAAGAAAGGGGAAACTTTTTAACGAAAGAAGGGGAAAAATCGTTGGGAAGATTTTCCTTTCCTTCCGCCATCCCTTTCCCATTATCCCTCGGTCCCTCCCTTATCGTCTATACACACACACACACACACACACACACACACACATATATACATGAAATCATGTTGGTCATCGAAGGAAAGGAAATAAAATGAGGAAAGGAGAAGATAGAGAGGATCTCGTGATCCGATCGGGTTTTTTCATCGTTGATCAACGAATGAATGAAAGAAGAAGAAGAAGAAGAAGAAGAAGAAGAAGATAAAAAAGAGTTAAAAAGAAGAGAGAAAAAAAGGAAGAAGAAGAAGAATAACGAAGAATAACGAAAAGAAGACGAAGACGAAGATTAAAATGAAGATGAAGATAAAGGAGGGATGGAGGATCCATTGCGTCGTGGAAGAGAGAAAAGAAAAAAAAAAAAAGAAAAGAGAGAAGAAAGAAGGAGGGGGGGGGAGAAAGGAAAGAGGATAAGGGAAAAGGGAAACGCAGGCGCGGAAAAAAAATTAAAGCGGGGGTGAACGTTCGCGAATAAAGAAGGAAGAGGACAAAAAGAAAGCGGGGGGGAGGGAGGGAGAGGGAGGAAAGGAAGAAGAAGAGGGAGAAAATGTAAAAAAAATGAGGGAAAAAGAAAATATTAGCGCGGATGGATGAGAGGATTGTGCGTAGAGATGCGTTGAAAGGAGGTCGTTCGTATCAAAGAATGAAAGAGGCCGAAGACAATGGCTGGATAAATAGTTACTTACCTATCTTTAACTTACTTACTTACTTACTTACTTACTTACTTACGTACTTACCTTTTACTTTTTCTTCTCCTCTTTTTTCCGTTGTTTTTCCTCTTCTTTTACTTCCTTTTTATCATCGACAAACAAAGTGTGAGATAGTTCGGTAAACAGGAGAAAGAAAGAAGAACGAAGGAAGAAGAAGAAAGAGAGAGAGAGAGAGAGAGAGAGAGAGAGAAAAGAGAGAAAAATGGAAGAAAAGTTGATGTTAATCTTTGGACAATGTTTGAAATGAAGAGTTAAATGTGGATATAAGTGTGTATTAATAATAATCAAGGATTGGGGGGTTAATCGACGTTGGGTTTGTTCGGGACTAGAAAAATTTTCCTTTCTTTTCCTTCCTCTTTTTTTTTCCCCCTTTATTTTCTTCCTTCGCTTTACTTTTCGTCGGTATAACGTAAAAAAAAAAAAGAAAGAAAAAAAAACAAAAAGAGAAAGAAAAATTTACGAGAATTTCGTAAGAGTAAAAAGAACGGTGGAAGAGGGGAGTGGGTTCGATAGATCGATAGATCGATAGATCGATAGATCAATAGATCGATAGATCGATAGGTTTTCGGTCAGGATTAAGAGTATTCTTAATGGACATTCGTTGTTAAGTCACGCGAGAAATTTCAATGTTAATTAATTAATTCGTACGTACGTTCGTTCATTGAAGAAAACGTCGAGTATGTCGGTTTATTCGGCTCGAGAGTTAATCGTAGAAATTGCTAATCGATCGAATAGTATCTCTCTCTTTCTCTCTCTCTCTTTCTTTTATAAGGGAGAGTAATCAAC
>OU426997.1:8583770-8586270 GCA_911387935.1 Dolichovespula saxonica | reverse complement strand
AGAGAGAGAGAGAGACGAGGGACGGGGAAAGAAGGGGAGTACTATACGAGTCCCGTTGGGTTGCTAGTTTTTCGAATCAGCATTTTTCGAGTGAGGTCAACGACAGATTTTCTTATCTAACCGATTTTCAAGCTCTATAATACATACACATGTATCCCGTTAGAAACGCCAGTACGTCGAACTTTTTGTCTAGTCGACGGATTTTTCCCTTTTTTTTTTTTAATTTTCTTTTTCCCTTCTTTTCTCTCTTTCTTCTCCTTCTTTTCTTTTCGGCATTCACCCGCGTCCCTTTCCTTTTCTCAAATTTGTCCTTTCCCCCACTCCTTTCTCCTCGTTTCATCCCTCTTTCGTATTTTTCATTTCCTACTTTTTTTTCCTTTTTTTTCTTCTTAGATATCACCGCGTTATCTTCAACTTCTTCTTCTTCTTCTTCTTCTTCTAATTTCTTCTCTTCATCCTGTTCATCTTCTTACATACGTAGATAACATACGTACGTACGTGTATATATATATATATATATATATATATATATATATATATATATATATATATAATACGCAAAGGAAATGAAATCATAGGATAGGATAAGCGGCTTAGAATATCGAAAAGAAATTTCTAAAGCTTCGTCGTCCTTCAAGTATTCCTTCCCAACGAATCGTACCCGTTCTTTGTGTCATTCTCGTTTTATGTTACACCATCAGGTGCATCGAAGGACCATTAATCTTATCGAGGGTTAAATTTATCGTACGTCACTGGACTCTCTCTCTTTCTCTCTCTCTCTCTCTCTCTCTCTCTCTCTCTTTTTTCTCAATTTTTCTCCGCAAAATACACTTCCTCGAGAACGCGACATACTCCCTACACGCGAAACTATTCCTCTTAAAAATCAACGCCGACTACAGTAATCACGAGGATCGGACTAATCGATTATCCACGTTATTTATAAATCCAAATTTGATCGAGATTTTGTCCCAAATAACCCTTCCATACGTGTAGAAATAATATCAATATCGTTTTCTATCGATCGATCCGATTTAAATAATTCGATCGAAATAATTTATATCCTGGGTGTGATATTTCGGACATTTGTTGGGATTGGTAATTAATTGTTATTACGTTTCTCGTTACGATTTTATTCCGAGTAAAGTATCGATTGGACGTCGATTTAAATCCACTTTCGACGATTCGATCGATGCGACTATTACGACTTTCCGATCGCCGATGTGTTGAGTAGGTTCTTAATTGAGACCGAAATGATTGACTTCCGGTCGACAGATGAGAAAGATTACAAAACATTTCCTTCTCTCTCTCTCTCTCTCTCTTACTCTATCTATCTATCTATCTATCTCTCTTTTTTATCTCCGTCTTTCTAGTTTTCTTTTGAAAAATTTCTACAGTAATAGCCAGGTTTACGTGCGACAAAAAATATTAGCTTACAACGTTCGATGCAATTCGGTACATACCAATTTTTCATTCTCTCTCTCTCTCTCTCTTTCTCTCTCTCTCTCTCTCTCTCTCTCTCTCTCTGTCTATCTATTTCTTTTTTCATTTCTTTTTTCCCCGCTAGCAAACATTTACGATGTATCGTTATCGCGTTAGTTTTCTTTCTTCCTTTTTTTTTCTTTTTTTCTTTTTTTCTTTTTCAACCTACACTCCATACTCGTTCGACATTTTTCTCTTTATATTTATGATTTATCTTTTTCTCTGACACGATAATAATAATAATAATAATTATAATAATAATGACAATGATAATGATAATAGTAATAACAACAACAATAATAATTATTCAGAACAATCAGTATCGTAGAATTAAAACAGCCTGATCATTCATTTAATTTACATTTTAATAACAATAGTCCGTTCCTCCCTTTCCCTCCCACCCCTAACCCAACCCCCATTGCACAATTTGTTCGTATAATGTTCCATAAGATCTCTTTGTGTTGGATTTGTCCCAACGAATGCCTTGAAGGATCGAGTATTGAGAAAACAACCTATAATAATAATAATAATAATAATAATAATAATAATAATAATAATAATAACGACAATAGGAGCGTGAATTAATTTACCATTTAATATCTCCCTTTACGAACATTACGAGGAGGGAATTAAAGAAAAATAAAAAAGAAGAAAAAAGATAAAAAAAAGGATAAAAGAGAAAGATCCTCTCGTATCCGTTTTCCGTTCCTCGTATTGAGTTTCACGAAAGGAAGAAATTCAGGATGTTTTCTATGAATACGAGAGAGAGAGAGAGAGAGAGAGAGAGAGAGAGAGAGAGAGAGAGAGAGAGAACGCGGATTCGCGAGGTTGCTTTGCAGAAAAAAAAATGAATGAAAAAGTTATAAAAAAATTTATATAAACAAAGAAAAGAAGAAAAAAGGACAGAGAAGAGGAGAGAAAGAGCCAACTAAAAATAAAAAAAAAAAGAAAAAAACCAAGAAGAAAATCAAGAAGAAGGACGAAGAGACGAGGATGAGAAGGAGGAACAGAAAAGGTAAAA
>OU426997.1:8573770-8581270 GCA_911387935.1 Dolichovespula saxonica | reverse complement strand
TGGCGTTCGATAAGAGTACATGACGTTGAAATTTGTATGATAAAGATCGTACGAACGGTGTATGATTTTATCGACGATAAAAACGCTTCTCGTCGCGATAGAAAATTCGTCTCGTACGTACGAATTCAATATTATTTATTTATTTTAATTTCATTTCATTTCATTTCATTTCATTTATTTATTTTTTCCTTTTTTACGATATTGACACCCGACGAAAAGGATATGATACTCTTAAAATACGGAACGTAAAAATAATTATTTTCGTTTAACGATATGCAACAATAATATGATACAATAACGAGATCGAGTAACGGATCGAACGAAAAAATGTTCCCGTCCATTTTTTTTTTTGCCCAATCTCTTCGATAATTTTCACGGAGAAGATGAAGAAGAAGAAGGAGGAAGAAGAAGAAGAAGAAGAAAATAAAGTAAAATATCGAAGCGTTAATGCATCGATTAACTTCGTTCCTCGATCGAACGTTAATTCTATATAATATGAAATATATGATATAATATATTATATATATATATATTATAACATTAAATCAAAATATTACGTGAAATATATTGGGAAGGATTAACTAGATATCTATTCGTGTTTAACGAAGACGATGGAGTATAATCGAGACTAATTACGATGTGTTATACATGAAAATTACGTTCTCTCTCTCTCTCTCTCTCTCTCGTTCTCTCTCATCTTTTCTTTCTCTCTTTCCTTTACACTGAATCCCCATTGGAGTAAGACATTAGAATAGGAAAACGAGACACTTGCTCTTGCCAGCTGCGGGTCCTTCGACTAAATGCGACGAACGGAATAAATTACGACGCCGGTAGTTCGTTTAAACGTTAGTTCTCGTTTGGACGAGGAGAAATGAAGAAGGAAGAGGAGTAGGAGACAACGAGAGAGAGAGAGAGAGAGAGAGAGAGAGAGAGAGAGTCATTACTCGTATTATTCAGTCTTTTCTGAAAAGAGAGATAGAGAGAAGAAGAGTCTCTTTCTCATTCTCTCTCTCTCTCATTTTCTCTCTCATTTTCTCATTCTCTTTCATTCTCTCTCTCTCTCTCTCTCTCTCTCTTTTTCTATCATAAGTAAGCGAGTAGTATTCCGCTCAGCTACCTTTCTCAGGGCTCACCGAATCAGAAGAGAGAAACCCTCGAGCTACGTCGTTTAAAGAGGGTCACCGGACGACGACTGTCTTTCCTCTAACTGTAATTTCGTGCGGAATGAGATAGAGATAGAAACAGAGAGAGAGAGAGAAAGAGAGACAGAGATAGAGAAAGAGAAAGAGAGAGAGAGAGAGAGAGAGAGAGAGAGAGAGAGAGAGAGTGAGGAAAAAGCGGTGCACAGTTAATTAGTTTTCATGCTGCAGATATCATCAGTTTTTCGGTATAAATTTTATAACGAGAGAAGAGAAGAGAGAGAGAGAGAGAGAGAGAGAGAGAGAAAGATAATGTCCCATTTTTCTGGACATTAGGTCTTGAATTTTTAAATTAGCATCATTGCGAAGGGTAAACATTTGAAAGTGTCTACGTAAAATCGAAATTTACCAGATTTCATCGAGCACATTGCCAATTAATCAGAACACATTCAGTATCTCTTCATACTCGTTTACGATATGTAACTTCGATGTAGATCTGATGTTATTTACGTCAATGTGGATACTTACACACACACAAACACACACACACTCCTCTCTCTCTCTATCTCTCTTTCTCACTCTCTCACTCTCTTTATGTTTCGCTATCTTTGTCTGTCTTTCACGTATATACAACTGGACTTGATTATAAAGAGAGAAAGAGAGAGAGAGAGAGAGAGAGAGAGAGAGAGAGAGAGAGAGAGAGAGAGAGAGTTTAATGGAGATAATATCAGCTGACGGTCAGAAAAATCAATTAACACGTATCTTTTCTTATTGATTATCCGCTCTACATTTTCTTTCTTTCTCTTTTTTTTTTATTTTTTTTTTTTTTTTATTTCTTTTCACCAATAACTGACCGAGAAGAGAGATTTTTTCTTTCTTTCTTTCTTTCTTTCTTTTTCCATCTCAATCGACGATCCATCGATATATAAGTCATCGTGATTAATTGATCATCATTACGATCGTCGGGAATCGATTAAAAGATTCTTAATATACGTTTTAACGAATTGAAATTATCATGTTATTTCTTTTTTCTCTTTTTTTTTTTTTTACACGAGAAAAGTGATATGTATATATATATAGATATTTTTTTTTTTTTTTATTCCTTATCGGATATATTTCTGACGCGTGGTCACGCGACAAATAATGGGCTCGATTCGAACGTGTTCCTTCTTCTTCCTTTTTTCTTCCCCTCTTCCCCGGTCTCTCTCTCTCTCTCTCTCTCTCTTTCTCTTTCTCTTTCTCTCTCTCTCTTCTTTTTTTTCCGTTCAATATGCTACGACGGATCGGATGAAAAATATTGGCTTCGTTCCCACGGCTTTGTCCTTCGAGTTGAAATCTAATCGAAAATTCTGCTCGCGTTCTTTTCCGAGTCTATATCTAGAGAGAGAGAGAGAGAGAGAGAGAGAGAGAGAGAGAGAGAGAGAGAGAGAGAGAAACGCGGTATGCAAACCGGACCAAAAACCGATTCTCTACGTTATCCTTTGTTCCAAACCTAAACGGATTCCTATAACTCATCAAATTAAGCGAATTAAATGTTCTTAAGCCTTTTTAATATCCACGTTCGTCTAAACGAATCCAGATCCTGAATATTCCGCATTTACCCTCTTTCATTTTCTTTTTTTCTTTATATTTATCTTTATCTTTATCTTTATACGTTTACCTATTCTTTTACGTTCGATAACTTTGAATATCGTTTTAGATACGTTTCTATTCTTTCTTTCCGATCATTCATTTCACTTTCTTTCTCTCTTTCTCTCTCTTTTTCTTTTTTATTTTATTTTATTTATTTTTTTCGTTTTACGTTTCCTTTATATTGAAACTAATACAGGGATATTGGCAATTAATAATTTATTTATTTATTTATTTATTTATTTATTTTTTCGTTCAAACGAACATTTACATTCACAATATATATATATGTGTATATACACATGTATTTGATTATTCGAACACGTTGGAATTATTTTCAATGTTATTTTATCAAGGAATAATATAAAGTAGACCTACGTAGTTACCAACGTATATAGAAGCGTATTATACGTACGTACGTAGTATAGATGTGTGTGTTTTTATGTAAGTATACATACAATATCTATATTCCTCGAGGGGTTTTATAGAAAACAAATTTAAATGATTCCTCGGGCGGATTATACATAGAAACGAAAAGATTCGTTTGTTTGATAAACGGCCGTCGTTCGTTCGTAGTCTTCTTTGTCGTCGTATTCGTCGTAGATATCGATCCGTTCTATTTGAGAAAACGAAGAAGCTCAAGCGCGAGAGAATTTAAACTTTACGTTAACGTCTCCCTCTTTATCTCTGTCTTTATCTATCCATCTAAAACTACCATTTAAAGGACAATGGCGGACTCGCAAGAGAACGAGAGACTAGGTACCGAAATTTATGTATCCTTCTTTGCACGGTTGGTCGCTAACACTTGCAGTGGACCATCGCCCATAAACTTGCACATCCAGTTTCCTCGAGTAACCTCGGCCCTACCAAACCCATTCAACCATTCAACCGACCGACCACCCACTCACCCTCCCACCCATCGACCCATCGACCCACCTCAGGACCCTTACTTCACTTTTAAACCATTCCAATTTCTCTATGACTATAATTTCTAGGTCGCCTAAAAGCGATCTCATTAAGGAGCGATAATCATCGTGGTACTTGTAGTTTACGGCTCTTCACGTGCACTTATTTCTTAGTCACCTTCTCCCTTTCTCTCTCTCTCTCTCTCTCTCTCTCCCTCTCTCTCTCTCTCTCTTTCTATTTCTCCTTTTCTCGTTTCTTACCTTTGAAAATATTTCAATGACTTTTTATCGTGTCTCTAATTATATGTATATATATATATATATATGTGTGTGTGTAATGTATATAAACGAAGGTTAAAAGTTAAAAAAAAAAAAAATTGAATCGATTTAATGAACGATGGATATGTCTGTCCTACGTGTTTTATCCATCGAATAAAATATCAAGCGTGATCCCCGAATGATGGGAATGCGATATTGACAGATAATTTTCAAACAACAAGATATATATATATACCAGGTGATTACGAAAGTGGCTTAAACCATTTGAAAAATTAAAAAACGTATCCCGCCCTTTCTCCGACGGTATTTTTCAATACTTTTAAAGTGCCTACATAAAAAAGTGTTATATATTTCTCTCAGGAATATGCACGTATAAACTAATAGTATATGCACGTATAAACCTATATGTACGTATAATATTTGTATACGTATTTACATTTTCCTAGGCTTGTCGTTATATAAAAAAAAAAAAAAAAAAAAAAAAAAAAAAAAAAAAAAAAAATAATTTTCTTTAATAATCCGTAAATCGCGTACGACCAATTATCGCAACAATTAATAATTATTATCCGATAAATTCGATCCAACGTCTTACATCAAATATAATATATATTATTTCATATAATAATAAAATATCGCGGTAGACTTTTTTAATATAAATATAAACGTAATTCGATATTGAATCGACGTAATATTTATTTTTTTATTTTTTTTTTTTTTCAACTTTCGTCGAGTTACCGTATATAAAAAGGAGAAAGGAGGAGAGAGTAAAGGAAAGAAAAGGAAAATTGGAAAAAAGAGAGAGAGAGAGAGAAATAAACGAAAGCTCACACAACAGGCGTACTTAGGATGTGTGACAAACGATCGCTTTAACGTAAACGATAAAGGTGGTAGATGTAATGGTTGAGCGAGAAGTCGGGGATGGGGATTGGGATGGTGGTGGTGGGGGTGCGGGGAGGGGGATAGTTTTTGATTAATGCGACACGTACACGCCAGTCGGTACGTTTAATCGCTTAATGCGCTAAACTGTGACGCGGATAAAACGTTCTCGACGCGGCTCGTACGAAACTCGATTAGATTTAAGTGTCACGTGATTTAAAGCATCGCCCGTTAAAGAAAGTTTCTCTTTTCTTCCTCCTTTCTTTTTTCTTTTTTTGTTTTTGTTTTTTCGTTCCCTCCTCGTTTCCCTTCTTCCTCTTTTTCTTTTTTTCTTTTCTTCACCGTTTCCCCATTTTCCTTTAACTCCTTTTTTTTTTTCTTTCCCGGCGATGACGTGTAAACTTTTTTCTCTTTTTCTTTTTTATTTTTTCTTTTTTTTTTTTTACTTTCACGACAGGTTTGTGGGCACAGGGTAAATTTATAACCATTTCCCTACGTCCTTTAAACGTCGTCGCTCATATACTCCAGCATGGGTTTTTATTAAATTCTCGAATTTCTGTATTCTCGAAGGAGATGAGGTAGTCAAAGAGAGGGAAGGAGAGAGAGAGAGAGAGAGAGAGAGAGAGAGTCGGATACATAAATGCATACGTATATAGTTTATATATATATATATATATATATATATATATATATATATATATATATATATATACTTATGTAGGAAGTGAGATAACGTCAAACGCATATTTGCTCTTTTCTGCAAAAATTTTACGCGCGACGAAAATTCACGTTAACGAGAAGAGAGATAGAAATGGAAATAAATAGTATATAGAAAGAGAGAGAGAGAGAGAGAGAGAGAGAGAGAAAGAGAGAGAGAGAGAAAGAGAGAGAGAGAGAAAGAGAATGAAGGACGAACATTATCGTGTACGAAATATTTACATACAGACACACATACATATATATATATATATATATATATATATATATATATATAAATATAAAATACTTTTCAAAAATATTAAAAATATTTCGTCATCGACAAAAAGAAAAAAAAAAGAAAAACACACACAAAAAAGAAAAGAGAGAAAAAAAAAAGATTAACGTAAAATTGATCGCTCGTAGGGAGATTTGTCGATGCAATTTTTTTTACTCTTTTCACGTTTTTTTTTTTCGGTAAACGAAAGAGAAAAATAAATGGAAAGGTGTAATCTTGCTTTTGATCAAACGACCGTGATCTAAAAAGAAAAGAAAGAAAGGAAAGCGAGAGAGAGAGAAAGAGAGAAATCGTAGTCCCTCCTCCTCCCTCCCTCTCACATTGCAAAATTGTGGGAGGACGATTTCGTTATCGACATAAATTTTTCTTTATTTCGTTACGTCGCCCCCAGGATCTTGCATACTTATCTCCCTTTTTTTATCTTTTTCACGTTCACAGGACGTCCCAATTCTTTCTCCTTCTTCTTTTTCTTCGTCTTTCTCTCTCTCTCTCTCTCTCTCTCTCTCTCTCTCTCTCTCTCTCTCTATATATATATATATATATATATATATATATATATATATATATATATATATGTATATGTATCAATCTTTTATCTTTTCCTTTTTCATAATATCATTCGAATTCGGGGATAAAGGGAACAGGAAGAAAGTATTTTTGATACGACACTTTTATTTCCCTCCGTCCCGTTCGCTCGAAATCTTTTTCCATATTTTTCACGCGGATATGTTTTATTTATTTTTTTTTATTTATACCCTACATACACGTATATATATATATATATATATATATATATATATATATATATATATATAAATATGTATGTATGTATGTATTATGTACGGTATACGAACGTATCATAGGTGTTGTTTTTATCATCATTGGGAAACCACGTTCCATCATATTCGAGAATATTAATGCGTCAGAGAGAGAGAGAGAGAGAGAGAGAGAGAGAGAGAGAGAGAGAGAGAGAGAGAGAGAGAGAGAGAGAGAGAGAGAGAGAGAGAGAACACGTTTGCTTGCACATTTAAGTTCAAACATCAATAAGGATTAGAAGGGTTGCCTATATAAATATTGTTTGTCGTGCCTTCGGGCCGGCCAGTCGTTCGTCGATACTCAACGAGCAAACGTCTCTGTCACGCTTCATATCATTATCGAACAAGTTCTTGGTCGATTTGAAAGAGAAAAGAGAAGACAAAGGAAGAAAAGAGGAAAGAAAAATAAAGGAAAGAAAAAGTCACGTATTTTGTTTTTTTTTTTTTTTTTTTACAAACCGTGAAAAACGCTAGAAACGGTTGGCCCGTTTTAAGTCCCGTTTTAAAGTCGTACTTACATTTTTATTCATCCATTTTCAATCCTTCTATCCTTTCAAATAGCGTCATTCGTTAACTCAATTATTTCACACACACGCACACACACGCACACACACACGTATATCGAAGTTTCGATCGAAACGTATATATTAATCGTCGTTTAATCGTTCGAATATAATTACAGTCTGTCTCGACTTTTCAAACGAGGATATTTGTAAATTTTTAATACCACCCCTCCCCCTGCCCACCGATCCCCTTGTCCTCATTCATAAAATCGGTTTCCTACGTCTCGTTTTATTTTTCTTTTTCTTTTTCTCTCTCGTTTTCTTCCTTTGTTTTCGTTGCTCTTCTCTCTCTCTCTCTCT
>OU426997.1:8566270-8568770 GCA_911387935.1 Dolichovespula saxonica | reverse complement strand
TATATATATATATATATATATATATATATACGAGTGTCATCAAATGATATCTCGAGACACGTAAAAATATATAAATAAATATATGTGTGTGTGTGTGTGTGTGTGTATCGATTTAACATAATTAATTCTTTTATTATTTCCTTTTTATTTCTTTAATATTTCTTATTGTTAATAATTTATTAATTAACGTTAATTAGACAAACGACCGTATAGATACAATTGGAATGTTTGTTATTTATAAAATATATATATGTGTATATGAGTTTATTTTAATAGTGTCCCAAGTCCATTTACATTTAAATCGAGATATTTAAGAGTTTGCGTTCCAGAAAAAAACGGAAGACTCAAAAATAACGTTACTACTGTCATCACAAAAAAAAAAAAAAAAAAATAAAATACAATTAACAAACGGAATTGGATCTATTTTTTTCACGACTATTTTTTTGTCGACCGTAGTAACGTTATTTTTAATTTTTTTTTTTTTTTATTCTCTTTCTTTGAAACGCAAACTCTTAAATATCTCAATTTAAATATAAATAGGCTTGGGTCGTTTTTGAAATAGACGTCTCATATATAAATGTATTTCTATATATTTATATATAAATATTGGAATATTCGATATTTCTTTTCCCATTTCGAACGAAATAAACGTATGCGTCGTGTCACTCGAAGATGTTAACGTCTTATCTGTGAGAGGGTGTACACTCTTGTAACGTAGACGACGACGACGATAACGAGATGAACACGACGACGCAATTTTTTTGCTTTTCTTTTTTTCTCTCCCTTATGACGCGTGCGCGCAGAAAGTACTTGTGTAGAAAATAACGTTGGGATCGAGTTGAGGATGACTATGGAATTCATTATTTCGAGAGATTGTTCCTTCGTTCCTTAGTTCGTTCGTTCGTTCGTTCGTTCGTTCGTTCATCGTCGACTATAAAGAAATTTTATCGTTAATTAAACGTTCAATGTTAATTACTCATTATACGCGATACCTTCGTCGTGTCCTTCGTTCCTATTTCTACGTAGTACGTTGTAAACATATTATAATCAAGCCATTTCATTATAATTACACGACGATCGCGTGCACTTACGCACTTACGCACTTACGTACTTACGTACTTGAGTCGTACGATCTGATTACTTACACTCTTCTCTATCTTATTTTCTTTTTTTATTTTTGTTTCTTCTTTCTTCTTCGTTTCAATCCTTTCTTTCTAACGTTTCAATCTTTTCGTCCTCAATGGCAAGACACGGGAAAAATTTTCTACGCGATAACATCAATACGAAATAATCGTATCGCGTTCGATCGATCATAATAATCATTAATCATAACCATTGTGTATGATCGATTATCGTAATATTCATCGATCGGTACACCAAATACGGCAAACATACAAATAAATCGTGACACTCGACGTGCATCGAGGATGATTAATTCTCTCTTTGCTCGGATACGAATTAGGGAAAAGGGAGAAATTTTTGTGAAAACATTTTCGAACGATCGAAAACGTTCGTCCTTCCGTTCTTTTTTTTTTTTTTTATATTCTTTAAAAAAATATAACGAAAATACTGTAACCTTTATTTTATTATAACTTTTGACTCATTGACTCCCCAGGAGAGATCTCGTTTTAATAATCGTTTTTTTTTTTTTTTTTTTCGTTTCTCTTTTTCATTGCAGATTTCTACGCTAGTGTCGCACAGAGAACGGCCGCTATGTTCCGACCGGAGCCTTCGCGCTGTCGCGAGGGTTGGACAGGCGGTAAATTTGGCGGTCGAAAGATTCGTCACCGTTGGCGAGACGATCGCCGACGACAATCCCGAGATCAAGCAGGACATGTACGAGGCTTGCAAAGAGGCCCGAGTCGCTGGTAAGAACCAATCGAACAAAAAAAAAAAAAAAAAAAAAAAATAAATAAAAATAAAAACAAGAAAAGAAACAGGACACGAAAATTCAATTCGTCGGCAATTACAATGCCAAACGTTTACTGCATTTTATTCATTCATTCATTCATTCATTCATTCATTTATTTATTTATTAATTTTATTCATTTATTACTTTATTCATTCATTTATTTATTTATTTATTTATTTTATTCATTTATTAATTTATTCATTTATTTATTTATTACATTTGATACATATTTATACATATATTCGATATTTATTTATTAATTACATTTGATACATATTTATACATATATTTGATACTTTATTACATTTGATTTAGGGAACATCTTTTGTGATGGTTTTACGAAAGTAACCGAAAGAATTTTTTTTGGTTTTTTTTTCTTTTTTTTTTTTTTTTTTTAAATGGCGCTCCTCGATCGAGCTGTAAAATTAGTTTTTTTTCTCGCTCAAAAGGCGTTCCTCTCGTATAAGAATAAAATCACAATATATGCGATTTCGTTAGAAAAAAAAAAAAAAAACTAGAAAGGAGAAAAAGAGAGAGAGAGAGAGAGAGAGAGAGAGAGAGAGAAAAGGAGGAACCTTTCGGGTTTGT
>OU426997.1:8546270-8556270 GCA_911387935.1 Dolichovespula saxonica | reverse complement strand
GAAGTGACATCGTCAGAACGTTTAGTTCGTCACGCTTTACATAAATAAAATACATACCTCAAGCAGTGAGCGTATCTTTCTTTAATTTACGAACAACGAAGAATCAATACATGGGATCGATTAGAAACGTTTTTTCGAGGATAGAAAAATAAAGGTTTGTGGAATGTCGGCTTATGAAATGTTTGTTATCACATTTCTCTCGTAACCACAACGAACGTTAAAACGTTTGTTAGTTTTTCCATTACGTACGTAGGAAGCTTAGCCAAAAGAAGTTTGACTTTTCGAAATTCTTCGGTCACGGTGGCGCCGAAATTCCGACATAATTCCTCTCTCTCTCTCTCTCTCTCACACACACATATACACATACACATCCTTATTCTTTCTATTTCTTAGAAACAATGTATACATAATATATACGTATTTTTACGTACATGAGTATATAAGGAAAAGGATAATCATATATCGATTCGAAAATCTAGTAAGACGCTTTTACACGGGCTATAAAAATGACGCATCGTAAAAAGGGGACGAACGAAATGATAGTTGTAAACAAATAATATATATATATATATATACACATATATGTATATATCTTTCTCTTCGGTACGATTTCGTGCCAAACAACAAGATGAAAAAGAGGCGATGGGTGCGACTGCGACAAGGTCAAAATCACCATCAGACAATGTGTTTGCGTTTTCTATCGTCCAGTTTCTTCAACGAAAAGGAAAAAAACATCGCGTTTAAATTCACCCTACATTCGAGTATCGTACTCTATTATTTATTATATTGAAACAAGTGGTAGACTCGGCCGACGGCCAACTTTCTTTAAGCTGTTAAACAATTCACCAGCTATTTTAGGATCGTGTTGTTCGACACATAGTAGTCCGGGTTCTTTATGTACATGATAGATTCACAAGCTATCGTTATGGAGCACATTTGAAGTCTTAAACTTTCGACATTCGTTAAGTTGTCTCTCTCTCTCTCTCTCTCTCTCTCTCTATCTCACTTTAAACTCTCTCTCTTTATCATTATCGTCGATGTTATACATCTACATAACTATGAATGTTCTCGATGTTTTTATATTTCTCGTTTCCGTCCATTAAATTCGAGTCGAAAGTCAAGACATTTTGATTTTATTCGCGATGATATACGAATGTGAGTATCTACAAAAATACGTAAATATCTTCATACGTAAGTACGTATATATCAAATCGAAACTTTTCGATTATTATTTCGATATCAAATGTTTCCAATTTAATACGTATATAGACGTATACATATTTACGTTTAACCATGGATTATGATCGTTATCATTTATCAAAATTCGTTCGTCGATAGTATAATATATTATTCGTTCGCATTAATTCCTCGTTTATAGAAACGAAACGGATAACTGGATATATTTATATTTATATATATCAACATATATGTATATATATATATATATATATATATATATATATATATATATATATATATATATATATATTGATCGTCGTATCACGATTCGTAGAATCCACAGCAAGAGGATTGGGACAGTAGTACCGTGTGCTCGGCATTGAAACATTTCGAGAGGCTCGTAGAGACTACGAGGATGACTCTATTGGGACAAGGCTGTCGCGAAACACTGACATCGGCCCTCGATACCGTCGTCGAGAGAACCCAGGACTTTACCGACAGCGCTTACACGAGCCACGAGCACCGGGAGAATATACTTCTCCTTTGCGATCGTGCGAAACTCGAGTTGAATACTTTATTGCGAATCGGTAACAGTATGGTAAGGCTCTTCTTCTTCTTTTTTCTTTTTTTTTCCTCTGTCTCTTTTTATAATCGGACCTGTCGAACAGAGAAATAGAACGGAACGGAACCGAAACTTAAACGAAACGTAAACGAAATGGAACGGAACGCTTTCGTTAAAAATTTTTTAATTTATTTATTTATTTATTTTTTTTTTTCATCGATTCCAACGATCGAAATTGGATCTATCCGGGAGGAGGAGGAGGAGGAGGAGGAGGATGAACTATGACCCATTCTCGAGTATCTTCCTCGTCGTCCTCGAATTTACAAATATATTTTTTTCTTTTTTTTTTTTTTTTTTTTTAAATTATTTTTCTACGTATCGTTTTTGTTCCTTCTCTTTCCAATCGTTTCAAAGAGGCGAGAAAAAAACGCGCGTTCTCGCTTTAAGCTACGATTACCCTTTTCGATTAAATTTTACTCGCTGCACGTATCGAATATATATTACGCGCGATAAAAAGAGACGAAAAAGCGGATTGACTATTTCTCCATTTCTCTCTCTCTCTCTCTCTCTCTCTCTTTTTCTCTTTCTCTCTCTCTCTCTCTCTCTCTCTCTATCTATCTATCTATCCGTCTCTATCTCTCTCTTCTCGCTTCATTAATTTCTTTTCTCTTCTTTCCTTTCCTTTCCTTTTCTTCTCTTCTTTTTTTTTTCCCTCTCTCTTTCTATCATAAGAACTTCGAAGGAGGCGGATGTTCACCAAGCTCGGAGATGGAACAAGCGGTATTGGGCGTTCTACGTGCCACTCGTGACCTTCGCCAGCAGCTTACGACGACCACGATGGAACAAGCCGGTGACCTTGGACAGGTGACCAAAGCCGGTCAGGAATTAGTCTCGACAATTAGGAACCTCGCTTTGGCTAACGAAATCGACCGACTTCAAGAGAGCAGCGACAGGTTTCACGAGTACATCGAACATATTCTCGAGGTACGTACGTGTAGAGCTTCTAAACATCCTCTTAAAATCGATTTGAAACGCCTTTATCCTCAAAGCGTGACTTGACCCCTTACGAGCTGGCACAAGTGTTTCTTCGTGTCTAAACTTTCTACTATGTCAAAACGATCTGGATAAAACTTGGCAGGATTTTAAACGAACGATGCTTTTTGCATCGTCCCAACCTCGGAATTTATATGCATGCATTCCTTTTCGATTCGCGGAAGTCAACGCGACCATTATTATTATTATTATTATTATTATTATTATTATTATTATTATTATGACGTCGATATTGTTTCTATCGACGTCGTGTACAATAGTACAAAACAAAACAAAAATTAAGATTTTTCTTTTTATTTCTGTTTTTTTCCCCTCCCCGAGTCAACTCGAATTTTTTCAAAGTCACGATTTACCGCACGATAAACTTCGAATCTCGCATCTTACGTCGCCGATAACGACGATTATGTATAATTAAAATCGAAACGAAACGATAATTGAACGCGCCTAGGTATATATATATATATTTATTTATTTATTTATTTATTTTTTTAACTTTCTGCGTCATCTTTTTTTTTTTCTTCGAACCAATTTCAATGATGTCCAAACGATCCGTGTTCCATATACACATACGTTAAACTAAACGTTTAGGTATGCAAACTCCTGAGACACGTCGCACTTTCCGAGTCCCTTCAAGTATCGGCAAAGTTCACCGAAATCAACCTAAGAATTTACGGGCCTCAGGTGGTGACAGCTGCGCACACGTTGGCCAGGCATCCTACTAGTAAAATTGCTAAGGAAAATTTAGAAGGTATCGATCTTACGTCATTACTTCATCATTATTATTAACTATGGCGACTTACATAAATACATTACATGCATACGTAGGTACGTGCATAAGGCACATAAGTATATGGAAAGGTCGTTTAATTAACTTTAAGTTAATGCGTTATTAGTTTTCGCTGATATGTGGCAATGGTTGATGACCGACGTTACGACAGTGGCGAAGGACGTATTGGAGTTGAGTCAGAGCAGACCGGAAAAGCAGGTCTACATGTCCTTGCCACGGCCAGGTGTAAGTATCAACTTTTCCAAACTCTTTTTTCTTTGGTCTTTTCTTTTTTTTTTTATTTCTCTCAAATGATATTTTCGCGAATTGTTTGCATCGATAAAAAATAATTAGAGATATATACATGCATGTATATATAGAGAGAGATAGATATAACTTATATTTGAGCGAACACACTTACACCTTTTCTTTTTTATGGGGGGGACACGAATTGAAAACTGTGTAGAATTTTAACTTCCTATCCGCCGCACAAAAAAAAAAAAATAAAGAAAGAAAGAAAAGAAAAAAAAAAAATAACAACAACGACGACAATAATTAAGAATATCCGAGTTGGCGACGCGTCACGAAAAGGGAGGATTAACGTGCGTTTAAAGGCAAATGATCGCGGTAGAAAGTAAAATACGAAAGAAAGAAAAGATAGGAAATAGAATGCGTAAGATGAAAAATTCTTTCGTAAGAATTCTTTCGAACGAATAACAGTTGCGTTTTATTGTTAGGTTTACGCGTTATTTTTTGTATTAATTCGTATCGACAGAAACACGGTACGACGAGCAAGCCGTTGAAACCGGTGAGATTGGACAGCGAGGAACAGGCAAAGATAGCGAAGGCCGGCCTTGAGATGAAGCTGATAACGTCGGAGATGGACGCGGAGACGGAGAAATGGCAAGAGAGTGGTAGCGCGCTCGAGGAGAACAACGACATAGTTAAACGCGCTAAGAATATGTCGTCGATGGCCTTCTCGATGTATCAGTTTACGAGGGGCGAGGGGGCCCTTAAAACGACACAGGATCTTTTCACGCAAGCTGAGTATTTTGCGGAGGAGGCGAATAGATTGTACAAGGTTGTGAGACAATTTAGTTATCAGGTACGTTTGCAGATTCATTATCAGATTCGATTGAAATATACATCGATCTACATATTATACATATATATATATATACATACATACATATATATATATATATATATATATATATATATATATATATATATATATAAAAGTAATTACAAGTATCTTTTATCGATACCGACTGACGTTACAACCAATCTCCCTTGATACGTGTGTGCATCTTTGCGTGCGTGGGTGCGTGCATGTGTATTAATTATATCGCCATTATGTACATATACAATGTATATCTATATATACACACACGTACATATATATATATATATATATACACGCATATATATTGTATATATAGATACTGCGCATCCTTTCTCAATTCAAATCGAGTATGCGTGGCTTGTATGCGTGTCCGCGCGCGTTGTATTAACAACCGATACCACCCCATCCCCCTTTTGTCTCAGCCAACCCCTGCCCTCCCCCCTCTGGCCCCCTTTGATATACCCTCAAACTTGTTCGATCATTATTTTTATCATTATTTATTACGGATTCAGTATATGACTATGATTCCGAATTGTTCGATATTTATCCTCGCTATACCTACATATATATATACTATATACTATATATCCACATATATATTTATTGTCTATTAATTATTATTATGATAACGATGACGATGATTATTATTATTATTTTTGCCGTTATTATTTATTATTATTATTATTTTTATTATTGTTGTTGTTATTATTATTATTATTATTGATATTATTATTATTTAAAAAAAAAAAAAAAAAAAGAGAAAATATCTCTTTTACTTACACCCTTTTCGCTATTGAGTTTCATTTTCTCGTAATCACAATTTACCTCGAAGCCACTTCGAATCACTTTCGAAAGGTGTACCTGCTTATCCGTTTTTATTTTTTTTTTCTTTTGTTTATCTTCAATTCGATCTTTCTTTTCCTTTTATTTCTTTTCTTCTTTATAATTTTCTTTCCTTTTACTATTATCTTTCTTTCTTCATTTCTCGTCTTCTTTTGCGGAACGTAGAAAATTTATCGTTGATGTAAGAAAAGAAAAAATTAAAAAATAAAAATGAAAAAAAAAAGAAAAGAAGAAGAGAATATCAGGGTACAAGGATTCGAAGTGACTTCGATACGAGTTTATTAGCATTAGGTATGTTTGAATTAATACGTTTGCTGCCCTTTTATGAATTCTCCTAGCTAGGCCAAGTATTGATAGTTCACCCGGTACCATTTTGATATATCTTTCTCTCTTTCTATCTATCTCTATCTATCTATCTATCTATCTATCTATCTTATCTTATCTTTCTGTCTTTCTATCTTACTTTCTATATCAATCTTTTCTACAAATTACTTGTCTTTCTTCTATCTATCTTTCTATCTTTACTACTTACATTAATTCTATCTTACCACTGTCGCTCATCCTTCGATAATATATTTACGAGAACGTACCTTTGTAAAATGTTTTGTATTATAAGACCCTTGTTTGTTTGTTCGTTTTTTTTTTTTATACATATATATATGTATATATTACACCTCCCCCCCTCTTTGAGTATTTGAATGCCATCCATCCATCCAGGTAAATTTTTCTCTCTCTTTTTTACTTTAGACACCTCGTTCGAGGGCTAATATAATAATAGTTTGTCGACGCATTAACACACGTTCTCACGCCTGTCCCCACACGAAACCATTTATTTTTTTCTCTCTCTCTCTCTCTCTCTCCATACGCCTCCATGCGCGTGCATAGAAAAAAAAAAAAAAAAAGAAAAAAAATAATGAAAACAAAGCCGCTAATAAGTTATTTGCGAAATCATCGTTGTACCGACGTTTTCTTTTTGTGTGTGTGGGCGTTGTTCTATTTACATTATTAAATCGAAACGCGTGTGCATTTTCACGAACCAGAAAAGGAAAAGAGGAGAGAGAAGACGACGACAAAAGTAAAAAAAAAAAAAAAGGAAAGAAAAAGGAAATGAGAGATGAAAAAAAAAAAGACGCGTATACACGGGAGCATATGCGAACACGAATTATTATTATTATTATTTTTTTTTTCATGCAAATATACGTACAAGCATATACTACCTGCGTATTACGTACGCGGGATTTGTATGATTTGTTTTTCTTCCTCTCCCTTTTCTCGTATCATTTTTTTTCTCTCTCTCTTTTCTTTTTTCTTACTTTCTTCTTCTTAAAATATCATCGTTTTTTTCTTCTTCTTCTTAAAACATTAGCGTACAAAATTATTCGAAAATAATTCGAATGGTATAGAGAATCTCGTTTTATCCTATACTATGTTACTACACTTCGTTACTTTTTCTTTTTTTTTTTTTTTTCTTTTCTCTTTCTTTTTGAGTTTACACAAAGACCGACTTTCACGTCGAAACCGAAACCTCGTCTCGATCCTATCGTAGGAAAGTAGAGAGGGAACAAAAAAAAAAGAATAAAAAAGAAAAAATAAAATGGGAAAATATCAAAAAGAGAAAAAAAAGAAACAGAAAGAATGAAAGAAAGAAGAAAGAGGATAGAACGTGGAGAAAAATGTGACGAACTAACGGGAGAAAAAAAGGGGACGTAGAAGGAAAAAAGGGATAATGGAAAAGAAATATACACAAAATGAAAAAGATTTTGGAAAATTTTTTAGAAAGATCGTGGAGAAAGATTCGATCCGTCGATCGAATTGCGTTTGAACTTTTCTTTTTTTTCTTTATCTTTTTTCAATCGATCCTTCGACAATGATTAATGATAATTTGTATTTTTTTTTTATTTATTTGTATATATATATATATATATATTTTATTATTATTATTATTATTATTTTTGACATCCATCGAATTTCTTCTTGTTTGTTCACGAATGAAATTTCTCTCTCATATTACCACATCCAAACATGGACACGTTACTGCAATTATGATTTTTCTTTTTTCTTTCTTTTTTTTCTTTCTTTCTTTCTTTCTTCCTCTTCTTCTTCTTCTTCTTCTTCTTCTTCTTCTTATTTCCTTGGTAAATTAACTTTACGTATGTACATACATTTATTCTATCACTTTTTTGTGTACGATTAGTAAGGTGTGTTTTAGATGCTACGGGAATGCTTCCGTCTCTGGACGACGTCTATGTGCATTGTGGTCCCCCTCCCTCCACTATCTGGGGCATGAGTATTATGTCTCAAAATTTTTGCCAGCTTCCGAAAATTCGATAAGTCGCGCGTCGTGAAACTTTTGACAAGTTTTCTCTGTCTCTTCTTTTTTTTATATTTTTTATTTTTTTTTCTTCTTCTTCTTCTTCTTCTTCACTTCTCTCCAATACTCCGAACGACACGCAGACGAGATCGGACCTTGTCTCTCTCTTTTTTTCTTTCTTTCCTTTGTCAGGTCTCATACTTGAAAAGATTTTCCTTTCGTCGTGTAGACGTTTCTTCTCGTAATTGCATTTATTATTGTATTGGACGATTAGAGATTAGAAGAAAAACTGTTCTCGTCTGCACGGTCGCGCTCGGAGATGAATGATGATGATTCACGTTAACACAATCAGAACGGCAATGTCGATTAATTGGAAAGAAAATAAATAAATAAATTCCGTATATAATTTTTCTGTCCATATATATATATATATAAACATTATATATATATATATATATATAATTATTTATATAAATAATCGAGAAGCTTGCGAAAATAACAAGGTCTGTACTAATTCACTGTCATTCACACACATTCATTCTAATATATTCTTTTTTTTTTTTTCTTTCGAACGATTTTTAATAGTTTTACGTTTGGAGTTGTGCATTGTGTTCCATTAGGACCGATAGATGACACGATCATTTCTTTCACATCTTAGCTGCATATCTATAAATATATATATCTAAACATATCTATATATTTATGTTGTATGTATGTTATAGTCGAATCGCGAATAGAATGATAAAAAAAAAGAAAAGAAAAGGAAAGGCAAATAATGATTTTTTATAAGCACGAAAGATAAAACAAATTGTTTCCAAACGCAATCGATTATTTTCCATACTCGAATTATTCGATCTCAATTTTTTATATTCGTCGTACTCTCCATTTACGAACTATAACGTATATACATATTGATATATATAATTCGTATCACGAAAATAAATATATTATATCGATAGTCTTTTATTAACAAAGAAACTAAGAAAATATATAGTATCAAGGGTTGCTTGAAAGATATTCGAGGAGTAAAATATAGAGCTATATAAATATATAATTTGCAATAACGTAGAGCAAACGCTTTCGCAGTTTTCAACGATCGTTGGTAAAAGAAAAATTAATCGTTAGGTGCGTAATAATAATAATAAAAATAAAAAAAAAAATAAATAAATAAATTCAAGAAAGCACGATGGGCAAATAAATAATTTCGATCGAGAGACATATCGATTGAGGTAGTTGTAAAGATTGTCGGAAGATAAGAACAAAGAGATGAGTTATCGATAAAATTTCAAAAATCGTTTCGTTATCGTTCGATCTCTCTTGTAATGTATAATTAATTATTTTTTTTTTTTTCAATACTTTCATTATCACTTATTAATTCAAACAAATAAACAAATATATATATATATATATTTATTAAATCGAAATAAAAGAGATATTCGTTATACCGGGAGAATTTTCGTTTCGTTCGATCGTCGAAAGTTGAAATCGTCGTCGGATGCGTTTGCTTTGCTACGGTAAATTGATCATAAATTTTTATACGTGGTTGCATGGGCGCAGGTACCGGGTGGACCGCACAAGAAAGAACTATTAGAAAATCTGGATCGAGTGCCAACGTACGTGCAGCAATTGCAGTTCACCGTGAAGAATCCGACCGTCGGTAAAGCTGCGACATTTACCAAAGTCGACAACGTCATACAGGAGACAAAGAACCTGATGAACGTGATATCGAAGGTGGTCACTACGTGCTTCGTCTGCGCCACAAAGGTGAGGATCGACGAGATGAACGTAGACAAGAAAGAAAAAAAAAAAAAAAAAAAAAAAAAGAAAAAAGATCCGTTCACCGTAATCTATAATCTCAATTTCCTTATATGTGATACAATTTTTTTTATACACGCGAACGACAAGCCGTGCATTCGAATTTTGTTTTCCTCTCTTTTTTCGTTTTTGTCGTTCCCCTTTTTTATTTTTCTCTCTTTTTTTCCTTCCATATCCACCCGTATCTTTCATCTCATTTTTCTACTATATATTTTTTCTTTTTTTTTTACGAAGAGTCTCGTAGCTCGGCAGCCAATTTTGTTTTTTTTGCCTTTTGCTGTTACATTCTACTTCGATCCTCTCGATATCCTTTTAGATTCTTACTATCGTCACTACACATTATTT
>OU426997.1:8523770-8541270 GCA_911387935.1 Dolichovespula saxonica | reverse complement strand
GAGAGAGAGAGAGAGAGAGCGTTCACTTATGTGAATACTCATCTCTGAATGAGGACAAGATGATGAAATAATAATTTTCGAGATATGCAAGCACGTAGATGAGACCATTACGTCTCCGTACGTAGTAAAAAAAAAAAAAAAAGGAAAAGAAAAGAAATATGAAAAAAAGAGAACTAATTAGTTCCAGAGAAATAATAATTGATACGAAATAAACTCTACGAGTTTAAAGGTGGGAGGGTGGGGTGGGGATGGAGAGGCAGAAAAAAGAAACGAAAGAAAAAAAGGGATTGAATAATAATCGTTCTTCCAAAGCCGACAAGTTGGCGCAACGACAATAATAAACAGCGTCGATATGGAGTGCCTTTTTTTAGGTGTGATAATAGAGGCTGACTTCAACTTCCATAGTGTTACGCCAACTTCGGTTTATGAGAAAGTGTAATGTTCGTGTTTCTGTCTGTCTGTCTGTCTGTCTGTGTGTGTGTGTATGTGTGTGTGTACATGTCTGTCCTCGGCAAGGTTAGAGTCGCGTCGTGAAACGAGATGATTAGGATGATGAACATACGCGACGTTGTTTTGTCTTTTACTTAAATTGACGAATCAGTGATGTTTGAATAAAGAAAAAAAAAAAAAAAAAAATAGAGAAAGAAAAGAAAAAGAAAAGTTAACTTTAACGTATCGCGCGAGAGCAAAAATAAAACGCCATTTTCTCTTCGAGGCTGCATAAGCTTTTGTCGAAGCAGCAGGTGCCAAAGAACAAAAAGGTGAAGAGAAAGAAAATAAAATGAAATGAAACGAAACGAATCGAGCGAGCGAGCGAGAGAGCGAGAGAGAGAGAGAGAGAGAGAGAGAGAGAGAGAGAGAGCATTAGGCAAAAAGCAGAAATGAAAGTTCGTGCGAATTATTGAAAATCATTATTGAATAGGGAAACGAGAGGAAGAAGAAGAAGAAGAAAAAATCAGAAGGGAAATTGAAAAATCTGCCATTATTTCGTAAGTGACGTTTGATAGAAAAATATAACGAGAATATTTTCCTTGAAGAAAGAAATCGGGAGAAAAAATGAAATTGCGTTCGCACGATCTTTCAACTTTCGTAAATCCTTTTCTTTTTCTTTTCTTTTTAATTTTATTTCTATTTATTCGTTTATTTATTTATTTATTTATTTATTTATCTTTTTTTTTCTGATTCGAAGAATCAAGCGAAAAGCTTGTAATGATCGCTTGTTGGAAGCAATTTTACTTTTTTATTTTCTTTTCCTTATTTTTTTCTTATTTGTTTCTTTCCTTTAAGATCAGCTCGCGCTAAGCTAGCCAGGCAAAAATAATGATAAGCTTAGAGAGAGAGAGAGAGAGAGAGAGTGACGGTGAGAGAGTGAGAGAGTGAGAGAATGAAAAAGAGAGAGAAAGAGAAAGAGAAAGAGAGAGAGAGAGAGAGAGAGATTTTCTCTTGATGAAGAAGTGAAATAAAAAAAAGAACGAAAAGGGAAAAAAAGATATTAGAAAAGGAAAAATGTAGAAAAACGAAGAAGATTAAGAAGATGATAGAGAGATAAAAATAAAGATAAAAAGAGAAAAGGAAAGGAAGAGAAAAAATTGTAAAAAGAAAAGAGAGAGAGAGAGAGAGAGAGAGAGAGAAAATAAAAACGAAGGACGATTATTGGTGGGGCAGGAAGTGGATCGTCGAAGGTGACCTGGGGGCGGCAGCAGGGCGGTCAGGGACGTACTTTGTGGCAAAGATCAAAGCCCTCTTTTTTTTGCGAAAAAAACTTAACACCACCCGAGATATCTCTCTTTCTAATCGTTTATAAATACGTACATGTGTCATGTACATTACGTACTACACATAATATACATACTATACATACATGCATACATAAATACATACATACATACCATAACATAACATAACATAACATAACATACGATACCGTACTATATGATATAACCAATCCACTATACATACGTATGTATGTATTATTATTCTTTATATGTGTGTATACGTTTGAAGCGTGCGTCCGTCTCGCTTTCTCTCGTGCGTAATAACGAATGAGATAAAGAGAGAGATATCATCACTGCGTCGTGTCCACATTGTGCGAACCGATCGTTTCGAGCGCGCGATTATGTGCGTGCACACATATATATATATATGTATATGTATATGTATATGTATATATATATGTATATGTATATGTATATGTATATATATATGTATATGTATATGTATATGCGTAAAGAATATTCACGAAAAAAAATTTCTCTAAACAAACGGAACTTACGAATTGAACTTACGAATTATCAAGAAATTGAAGAGCCAAGTAGCAAGATTATACTTCTTTTGCGACGAGGAAAACTCTTTTCTTTCTTTTTTTTTTTTTCCCTTTCAACGAGTTTAGAAAAAGGAAGAAAACAATTGGATTTGACCCGAGATATTTAAATTGTTGTTGTTGTTATTATTTTGCTTTTCTTTTTCTTTTTCTTGTTTTCTTTGTCGATAACTTTTCGTAACACTGCAAGTTCTTAAGAAACGATCGTTTAATACTGGCCCTATTTAAATCACTATTTACTACGATCTTTAATACATATATGCATACGCACCCACACACACACATATATATATGTGTGTGTGTGTGTATATTAAATAATAAATTCCAAGATAACATTAACGATAACGTTTATACGATGATAAGCGAATATCGTCGAAAGTTCGTACGATATTCTCGTATATCGAAAACTTTTATTAACAATAGTGTTATATTATTAATAAACGAGACAAAAATCGATTTGAAAGACGAGAGAAAATAAAATCCG
This sequence comes from Dolichovespula saxonica, assembly GCA_911387935.1. Lineage (NCBI taxonomy): Eukaryota > Metazoa > Arthropoda > Insecta > Hymenoptera > Vespidae > Dolichovespula > Dolichovespula saxonica. The sequence goes on along the minus strand of OU426997.1, from coordinate 8,538,466 downwards.
ACGAAGGTGCGCGAGAAACGATATTATTCGTCATTATATCACGATTTGTGCGACGTAACGAACGATTGACGATAATAAATCGAGAAAATCAACTACGATAAAAAAAAAAAAAAATACACGAGTACTACGCGTATCGCAATACTTCGCGAGCTAGAAATTGATCCCAGGGACAAAGATCATTTCGTAATATGCGTAATCAAGCTTTTTCTCTCGCGAAAGCGTGTAGTGCGGATTTTTCTTTTTTTTTTTTTTTCTATTTTTTATTCACCTTTTGTATAAAGGACGAAACGTTCGTATAAGACGTGCGAAAGGAAAAAAAAGAGAGAGAGAGAGAGAGAGAGATCCTCACGAGTTCCTAACATGTTGACGAAGGAAAAAACGAAAGAGAACGAAAAAGAATTAAAAAAAAAAAAAAAAAACAAATAAAAAATACAAAACAAAAATAAGAACAAGTAACGGGTGAATGAAATACTCGTAAAACGCGTTTATATATTTATTTATTTCTTTATTTATTTATTCAATTATTTTCTCTTCATTTTACTCTCGATCGTATGACCGATCGTACGGGCGAAAACAAAAAGAATTATATTCGTTTTATTTATTTATTTATTTATTTATTCCAAAGTCTCTCGTCATATTTATTCTTTTTTTATTTTTTAAAAGTTGAAAGAACGAAAGAGAGGGGAATTAAAATTAAATAATAGAAAAGACGGGAAAGAAATGCGAGTATTTTACGCACCAATTTAATTAATAACAAGCGTTGACACCGTAGCTCTAAAGCGAGAGAGAGAGAGAGAGAGAGAGAGAGAGAGAGAGAGAGAGAGAGAGAGAGAAAGAGGGAGAGAGAAAAGAGTATAACAACAAAGAACGTTTTGTGAATCTCGCGCACGTTAACCTCGCAGAATGTAATTCGAAATATTGTATAACTTGTATAACACGCGTTTGTACAAACTCTGTATCATATTTGATCGCAGCCTTGTCACAGGCTATATAGTTATCTTCCTCCGATTATATATATATGTATACTGTGTAAGCTCATGTACCAATTTCTTTTCTTTTTTCTTTATCTTTTTAATTATTTATTTAGATTTTTTCTTTTAATTCGTTTGTTATTTATATATACATATATACATATACATATATGTGTATATGCGTGTATCTGTCTGTCTGTATGTGTGCGTATATGTGTGTATGTATATATATATGTGTGCGTGCGTGTATGTGTGTGTGTGTGCGTGTGTATATATATATATATATATATATATATATACACGTATAACACAAAAAAAAAAATATGACAGAAAAATATTTTGTAAGACGAGGGACTTTCTCTTTGTTGAAAATGATCGTTATCGTTTTTAACATGATCACGATCATCGAATTTATTATCATTAATTTGAAATAGTACGTGACGAACGAGGATACGTGACAAATGAATGGATGAATGAATGAAAAACAAAAAAAAAGATAAGGATAGAAATATTTCGAACGGGGGAAAAATTTTGAATTTTGGTATAACACGATTTTCGATAGATTAATATTACGAAACTGACGAATAAGAGATGAAAGAGAAGATTCGAGGAATATTGATAATATTATTTCTCTCCATTCGGCTATCTATCGTTCATAAAATTGATCTATAAAATTTTTAATGGTGTAATATATATACATATATTTTTTTTTAACATTTTCTTTTTCCGCGAAGGATTAACATTGTTGTTGTTGTTATTATTATTTATCATCGTTCGATCATTTTTGATCTATCAACACCAAGGTCGATTACAATCGCTTTACAATATTTTTTTTGCAACGTGTTTTTTATCGTGTATTAGAGATTTGCGAAAGGTGTGTTCGTGAAAAAAAAAAAAAAGAATCGAAAGTTTTTTCTAACGATCGATCTGATAATTTGGCTGTAAAGTTGTTTTTTCATTTTTTTTTCCTTCCTTTTTTCAATGTTTTAAGAATGGAGATGAAATTTGTCTGATTCTTCTTTCCTCTTTCTTCTTCTTCTTTTTTTCATATTAGTATTATCATTACTATTATTATTCTTATTATGATTATTATGATTGATTTGATTATTATTATTATTATGATTGTTATGATTATGATTATTATTATTAGTATTATTATTAGTATTATTATTATCATTATTGACGGGTTAATTATCATGATGGATACATATATATATATATATATATATATATATATATATATATATATATATATATATATATGTATATGTATATATACTCATGATCGTAAGATCTAACTATACGTATCATTGGCGGTTTAACAGTACATATATAATGACATTTACCTCAGTGATATAGTACCTATTTCTTTGTATCAGGACTAATGGATATTCTTATTCTTGACGGATAGTTTATACTTGATTATACTGATAAAAATGATGAGAGTAGAACGATAATTAATGATTAAAAATCATTAATTAGAACAAAGGAATGGATAAGCAAAACGCGTATAAAGTAGAGTCGGCGTTACATATTACACGCATATATATGTAACGTACGATACTTAAATAAATAAATAAATAAATAAATAAATAAATGAATAAATAAATAATTGAACGAATGAATAGATAAATGAATGAATGGAATGAATGAATAAGTAATGAAAGAAAGAGAAAATAAGAATAAAGTAGGATGAAATGGATTAAAGTTAAATAAGATAAAGTAAATATAAATATAAATATAAATAGAAATAGAAATATCGTACTTCGGTAAGATCGACAATGAAAAATTTCTTTGCGAAATTTAATATGTTAGATCGCGACACGCACACGAAGACGTAACTAATCACATACGTATAAATATATACACAAACACAGACACACATACACGCACCCACGACAAAGATAAGTGACTAATAAAGAGGAGACGATAAATAATACATACGAATGATCTCTTAAAATTAACTTGATAATTCGTTAATATTAACTATACTCGACTCGATATATAATATGTATGTATAAATATAATATACATGTATGTATCTAATTACTTACGTCTAAGTCGACTCGTAACGTTAACCGAGTAAATCATTTTCGTGATTAACATTTTTACGGATCGTTCGTAGGGGGAGAAGAAAAAAGGAAGAAAAAAAAAAAAAGAAGAAAAATAAATAAATAAATTAGATAACGGGGAAATCGTCGTTGGTTCGGTGATTTTTTATTAGAAAAAAAAAAAAAAAAAGAAAAAGAAAAATCAGAAAAAGGGAAGAGAGTTGTTTTGGATCGAAAAATGGTCGCTTATTTTAGCCCGATAATAAGCGATATATGACTCTACCTCATAACAAAGGAATGGAATAACGAGAAAGAGAGAGAGAGACAGAGAGAGAGAAAAAGAGAGAGAGAGAGAGAGAGAGAGAGAAAAGAAACAAAAAAAAAGAAGAAAAAGAAAAAGAACTGAGGAAAGGAAAAAATAAATTGGACACTCCCTTTTTTAAATGCTTCGATTATGGCTCGCGACCTCGTTAAAATTCAAACGAGAAAAATTCTTAATTAACGATCGCTTGAAGTCGTTCGATTCTCGTTAAGAATCCCAAAACGAATTCGGTGATACCACTCGCTCGAATTAACGATTCACGGTTTATTCGGATCATACACCTTCTCTCGTTTATTATATTCGATTAATAATACCATCATGCATATGGATGCACGTGTACGTATTCGTTCGTATATTTACGTATGCGAGCTCGCGTTTATTACCCGCGTGCAAATTTATTCATTGCTCTGTCGTTATATTTTTAATCGTTCGTACGTTCGAGTATTTTTTTATTTTTTTTTGAATTAAATACTCATCATTAACGTTTTTAATTATTTCCTCTTTCCCCCCGGAGAGAATAATAATGATAATAATGATCGGTGATATTAAACAAACGATTTGTTCGATGGCTCGAAGGAGAAAGGAAAGGACGAAAATGTGAACGAATGGTTCGAACTCTCTTACTTTGAAGGAAAGAAAAAAAAAAAAGAAAAGAAGAAGAAAAAAAGAAAATAATTAAAAAGAAAAGTAAAAAGTAAAAAAGAAAAAAAAAGAAAAAAAAATTTTAAAATAATAAAATGAAAAAAATGACACGCAGAAGAAAAAGCGAACAAAACCATAAAGTGCGTTTAAGCGAAATTCAATTAAACATTCATTCTCGATTCAGATAGACGTAAGAATTCAAATCGACGCTTTACGTATTAAACCAGAGACAAAAAAAAAAGTGCTATCAATGGTTATTACGCTTACTGATCCTTTGTAAAAATACAATCTTTAAATAAACATAACATGACATAACAAAACAAGCATGACATAACGAATAGAAAACGAACAAACAAACGAGATTATAGGCAGACGAGTTTGATTAATATACATACGGATTAATAATTAAAACTTCGTGTTATTTCTAGACTTGTGGGTGTTCCGTATGGAGATGAAAAAAAAAAAAGAAAGAAAACAAATATTTTTATTTCTAATAATTATTAGTTCAAGACAATCACGTTTCGGTCGTCGTTTAATTTCGTCCTTGAGAACGTGTCAAATAAATAAATTAATTAATTAAATAATAAATATATATATATATATATATATATATATATATATAAATATACGTACGTATTTAAAATAGTAAGAATAACTTTTTTGAACGCCCACAAGAAATCTTGCATGGTACGTACTTGCGATAATTACACACCTATTATTCACTATTATAATAAATTTTTCGGATTAGAATTTGAATTGACATAATATTTTCTAAATCGGCTATATAATACTTATAAACATGCGTTAATTACATACATACATATATACATGTCCTTTATGATGGTAGTCAACTTCTATACGTAATCATTTCTGTTAAACACGAAGGACGACGTATAACGTACCTATTAATTATTAATCTTTATTAAGAATATAAAATGAAAAATGAGAACCTTCGTTCGCAACCATCAAAACGAGAGAGTAAAAAATGCATGCATCACAATTATTATTATTATTATTATTATTATTGTCACTATTATTATTATTGTTATTATTATTATTGTTATTGTTATAAGTATTCTAATCTAATACTCTTAAAAATGTCTTTAAAATTTTGTCAAATATGTACTTCGCATAAAAATTCTTTCGTAATTCAATGTCTATATTTCGAACGTAATCTTCTAATAAGATAAAATAAAAAACAATAATATAATAATAATAGTAATAACAATGATAATAATAATAATAGTAATAATAATAATAATAATAATAATAATAATGCACAGTTATATACACAGGGTGTCTCCTTGGAAATGCGCCAAATTTTGGAAATTTAATTACGCCTAATAGGATTGATCGAGTAATGCTTGTTAAATTTAATTCCAATCGCGTTTAAATCTAATCACAACCATCGCGCTCGCTTGAAAAAATAAAAAAGAAGGAAGAAATCGAGAGAGATCCTTCAATCGTATCGTCTTAAACGATGCACTTTATTGTTTAACTACGTCCTTTGAAGCAAACCGAACAACCATAACAAGACAAAAAAGAAAAAAAAAACAAAAAATAAGAAAAACCAAAAAAAAAAAAAAACGATACAAAAGAAAAAAGAAAAACAAAAAAGGGGAGATCACTGGTAACGCGTAATTCAAAGTAAAATTACGATCGTTAAGTCTTATCGCGCGATTAACAGTGATAAACGGTGGATAACGCGAGTTACGAAAAAAATTGAAACAAACAAACAAAATTAACAACAACAACAAGAACAACAATAACGATAATAATAACAAAAAAGGGAGGTGCGACGGTCGTCGAAAGAATTCGCGATTGAAAAAAAAAACAAAAAAAAAAAAGAAAACGAAAAAAGAAATAGTGCAGGCGAAGTGTAAATAACGAAAAGAGATCGCTCTTTCGAACCGAATAAGATACCTCTTATGCAGACGTGCCTCAAAGTGATAAGAAAAAAAAAAAATTAATTCTAAGAGACACACGTGAAAGTTCAAAAAACGAAAGAGCGAACGAAAGAAAAGAGCAGAGAGAGAGAGAGAGAGAGAGAGAGAGAGAGAGAGAGAGAGAGAGAGATGAAGAGAAATGGCGCAACATCCCAAAGATCACCGTTGATCACTGTAAGAAAACGAAAAAAAAAAAAATAAAAAATAAAAAAAAAGGAGATACAAAGAAAGGATACCTAAGCGAATCTTCCATTTCGAGAAACTTACGTTTAGATGATTTTTCAATGAGTAATATATTATAATATCAATAATAATAATAATACTAATATTAATAATAATAATAATAATAATAATAATAATAATAATAATAATAATATTAATAATAATAATGATAATGATAATAAATGAATAAATAAATAAAATTTTAAATTAAATGAATAAAGTGAGGCGGTAAATATAAAAACGGGAAAAAAAAATTTTAAAAATTCAAAAGGAAAAAAAAATGAAAAAACAAAAAAAGAGAGAAAGAAGAAGAAGAAGAAGAGGAGGAGGAGGAGGAGGAGGAGGAAGAAGAAGACAGTCGACTTGATATGAATTTATACGCATTTAAACGAAGTGTCCTGGTAAATAATGAAACTATATTTATCCCCGCGCAAAAATTAGCCTTAATATATAGCGCGTTATGCGCGAACTCGATGAATTTTCACGGATTAGAGATGTTTAAACGATAGTTTTATTCGTTCGACTGACGTTATACTTAACGGCTAACAAAATGATATTACACGTAATTATTTACCTACACGTTACATCAAACACTACTCGTATTATACACGCAGATAATAAATTTCTCAGCAAACGCTATAGATACGACAGTCCGCGACAGACGAATAAGAATAAGAAAGAAATAAAGAACTAATAATAATAATAATAATAATAATAATAATAATAATAATAATAATAATAATAATAATAATAAAAGAAAAAAGAAAAAAACAGAAGGAGGTAAAATAAAATAAAATAAAATAAAATAAAATAAAATAAAATAAAATAAAATAAAATAAAATAAAATAAAATAACATAAAACAAAACAGAACGAGATAAAAAAATTCTGATATAAAAATTTACGTCGATATATTATATTCTTACCGTAATTAACGATTTTGTTATAATATTGAAGCGCGGTATGTGTTTTTATTAGGGACGTGATTTAGAGAAACCAAAAGATAAAAAGAAAAAAAAAAGAAAAAAGAAGATGAAAACAGACCTCTCGTATGTAATAACGCGACACCGTATATTTTCTGAGAGTAGCCTAACTACATGTGCGTGTATCCTTTCGGTATTGTAGACGTATTAAACGTGATTTCGAAGAAACTCAAAACAAATAAAAAAAAAAAAAAAAAATAAACAAAAGGCAAGAGAAAGAAATGATGAATACGGAGAGACATAGAGATAGAGATAGAGATAGAGATAGAGATAGAAAGAGGGGTAGGGAGAGGGAGGAGAGAGAGAGAGAGAGAGAGAGACAGACAGACAGACAGACACGAAAAAAAGGAAAGAGAGAGAAAATGAATTCAAGAGAGTCCCGAGTCAAGGTTACGTGGTTTTTAATGAAACTTTTGCGAGCATCGAGCGATATTAATTGTTTCTTGTCTTTTTTTTTTTTCTTCGTATACCTTTCATCATCTTCATTACTGTTAGATCTACGAACGAGATCGAGATGAATGATAGAATATCACGTTTTATTGACGAGCACCGAGTTGTAATTTGGTATTTATGGCGATCGGTGACGTCACGTATTATTAACCGATGACACACTCAATGTAATATATATATTTAATATTCGTCGAATGCAAAAATCAATGTAAAATCAATGTAATCGATGTACGATTCAATCGTTCAATTTTCTTCTTTCTTTATCCTTTTTTTTTCTTTTTTTAATTATTTTTTTTATTATCAATCGTTACGTTCTACCGATCGTTCTACGTACATGCATAGTCGTTTCCGTGAGATGCTTGTGAAAGGTTTCGGTAGAAAACAAAAAAAAAAAAATAATAATAATTATAAGAAGAAGAAGAAGAAGAATAAAGAGAAAAGCGAAGGAATAAAAATGAATGAACAAATGAAAACATTAAAGAAGTACGTACGTAAGATAAATAAAAAGGAAAAGAAAAGAGAATGTTATCCCGAAGTGTGACCATAGTGAAAGAACAAATGTGTGTGCGTTTGTGTGTGTGTGTGTGTGTGAGAGAGAGAGAGCGAATAAAGAATTTGTAATACCTAGATTAGAAAAAAAAAAAAAGAAAAAAGGGAAAAGCGTCGCTCACACACGTGCAACACGCATACAAAAAGTTTTGAAATATTCGACTTACGAGATGGTAGGATCGAATGCTTTACGAATAACGACAGAGAAGAGAATGACGATGATGATAAAGCGATGAGAGAGAGAGAGAGAGAGAGAGAGAGAGAGAGAAGAAAAAAAAAAGAAAGAAAGTGAATGAGATTCAATAAATAATTGAAAACATAACGCTTACCTACCTACGATAATTTATTATTATCGGATTATTATTTCATTTATATATTATAATAAACGAGGTTAAAGAGAGAGAGAGAGAGAGAGAGAGAGAGAGAGAGGGAGAGAGGGAGAAAATGAGATAGAAAAAAAAGGAAAGGAAAGAAATGGTATCGATTTAGAAACAGTTATAGGATATATAGGTAGGTTTCGTACTTCGTATTTAATGAACATTATTATATAACAAATATATAACATGTACCGAAGATGGAGACAAGAATGGGAAATAAACTATTGTATCCGAGTATGAAATAATTATTAATTACCACCTTCCCCCCGCCCTAACCCTTCCCCATTATTATTATTCGAATCACCGAAGCTTTTATCCTTCCTCATCGTTCGATATAATTTTATTATATTTTTTTTTTATTTTTTCAAAAATAAATCGATCGGTGGTACTTGCGCGTTGAACGAATTTACGATTAGATCTCGCGTAGCTTTCTCGGAGAAAATATATTTCTAAGAAATAGAAGAAGAAACGTATTTTCTAGATTGAAAGATATATTCTGGATCGAACCTTCGTCATTAAAACGAGATCCTGTACGTCGTAATCGATCGAGAATTACGTCCGTTCTTCGTTGATAACGCGGAGCTCGTTATAAAAGCAAGGATAGTGCCGAACTGCCTTCGACATACTAGATATTATTTTCGAATTCGATCGTACTCCTTGAGAGTGTTTCACGTTTGTGTTTATATTGTTACGCGAGGAGAAACTAAGCGACATTGGAGTGGGGAGTTCATTCGCGTTCGAGCCTTCAAAGTATAAACATCCAGAGAGTGAGAGAGAGAGAGAGAGAGAGAGAGAGTATACTACGCATCCGAGATACATTCGACGATTCAACAAAATTATTTTACGTTCTTTCACAGTCCCTTCACCGATTAATTTGTCAATTCGTAGAATACGAAAAATCGTATTGGTAAAATAGAGGAGGAGGAGGAGGAAGGGGGTGGGGGTTATCCACGCACGAAAATATGAAACCATAGAGGCATCTCGTGGGAAAAAGGAAGACGTTTGATTGGACGGAAAGACATTCGTCGATTTGCGATCGGATTAATATAATTTATGATTTTTTTTTTTTTTTCTATTTTTTTTCGGTAACATTTAGAAAGTTAGAAGATCGAAAGATTGGAAGATAAAACGGGATATCGCACGTCGAAATAGATCGAGAATTGCGTTCGTTATGATCGATGACGCGGAGGTCATTGCGAAAGCAAAGATAATAGCGAACAGCCTTTGATGTAGGAGATATTATTTTCGACTTTACAACGAGTGAACTTTGTTTTGTTTTCATTGTTATCATTAAGGAAACTAGGCAACCCAGGAGTGACGCGTTTTTACGCGTTCGTGGCCTTCAAAGGATAAACATCCAGAGAGTACTCGGCAACCTTGGTGTGGTGTATTCATTCGCGTTCGAGCCTGCAGAGGATAAACATCCGAGGAGAAAGAGTACTACGCATTCGAGATAATATTTCTTTATATTCCAGCGAAATTTAGATTATTAGAAGATTAGGAAAGAGTATCTATGAACGAGAAAACACCTTCTTGGAGAGTAGGACAGCTTCGTGGACAGAAGGACAACGTCTCGGACAGACAAACGCAAAACATTTGCGAGCAGATATTTCATTAATAATTTTTTTATATTCCAGCGAAATTTAGAATATTAGAAGATTAGGAAAGAGTATCTATGAACGAGAAGACACCTTCTTGGAGAGTAGGACAGCTTCGTGGACAGAAGGACAACGTCTCGGACAGACAAACGCAAAACATTTGCGAGCAGATATTTCATTAATAATTTTTTTATATTCCAGCGAAATTTAGAATATTAGAAGATTAGGAAACAGTATCTATGAACGAGAAGACACCTTCTTGGAGAGTAGGACAACTTTGTGGACACAACGACAACGTCTCGGACAGACAAACGCAAAACATTTGCGAGCAATTTAATTTCTTTTTATGTTCCAATGAAATTTAGAATTTTAGAAGATTAGGACAGAGTCATCTTTGGGAAAGAGGACACCTCCTTGCAGAGAAAGACAACTTCATGGACAGCAGGAGGACACGCGCGTGAACATGAGAATACGAGACATTCGTAAGCAGTTTAATTTCTTTAATATATTTTTTTTTGTTTTATTTTACCGTGAAATTCAGAACGTTTATATATATATTTTTTTTTATCTATCAATCGAAATTTAGAACGTTAATAATATCAGACAAACGTATCGTTGTACGATTATATCTTTCTTGTTCAAGAGAACATTTAAAAAATTACGATCGTATCGACTTCGGGTAATACAGAAAGCTGATATAATTCTAATGTTTTATCGTCAACAATTAATTTATCATCGACAGTTAACTTAAAAATCTAACCAACGTGTCTATCCGTCGATTAAATAGCGTCTTTATTATCGACGTTGTATATTTCATCGATCGTTTTTCGTTAGCAAAATGTCGTACACGTAGAGAATGTAAAAGGTGGAGCCACCAAAAGGAAATATACATTTTCCATTTCCCTTCAGTGATCTACTTGATCGTTCATCGAACGATAAAGATGATACTTGATTGAAAAATGGCGCGACTTTTCAATCGTCACATTTTTCTACCCCACAAAATAAATACTATCGATTATAACGACAAATATTATTCGATGAATTATCCACGTACTTAAACGTTTAATTAATTAATGAATTAATAAACAACCGCGTATTTGTATTGATTATTATTAGTTTACTACTTACATAAATTAAATCGGGCAAATAATTTTGGATCAAACAAATATTAACCGAAAGTCCCCATAGATTTCTCGAACGTGTCAACGAATGAAACGTCATTATAATCATTACGTGCATATATATATATATATATATATATATATATATATATAATATGCATATATATAAATATAGATATAGTCATTAATTAGACATAAGTATGTATTTATATAGGATGAAGTGTATTCATTTTATTTTCAAGAGCTTTAGAGAGAGAGAGAGAGAGAGAGAGAGAGAGAGAGAGAGAGAGAGAGAGAGAGAGAGAGAGAGAGAGAGAGAGAGAGTGATTGTGTGCGTGAGAGAGGAGGATGGAAAGTCGATTTAAGCCTTGGTTCTCGTTCCGACAAACACGTTATAAGCACGCGTGACGTTCTGAACAATCATATCGTTCGGATCCATTACGTCCGATAGAATCTCATTAATCATAATTACAAGGCTGTCGGGTTCACGATTACCACTACTAACAAAGTCGTTCATATTATGGATGAATATGCGAGCAACTAAATCGTCGTACGATCAAAGTGTCAACAGTACAGTATATTTTATGCTATGTGCTTTTCGCGCATTTATATATGTCTGTGTCTGTGTCTGTGTCTGTGTCTGTGTTTGTGTCTGTGAGTGTCTGTGCGTGTGTGTATGCGTAAATATGCGTGTATGTAAGATAGGACGGACAATTAACCAACTAATTAATTTTCAAGTTAATGAACATTCTCGATATATACGTATCTGTCGAATAGTTTTCTTTGTTTTATTATTACGTTTTATTATTTTCATATTGTAAAATCAATTATTATTTTATATCGAAAGGATAAGAGATCATCTTCGGACGGAAATAATTTTACTTCTTTCCGTTCTTGTTTTCTTTTTCTTGTTTTTTTCTCTCTCTTTTTTTTTTTTTTTGTAGACGAGAACGTAAGCAGCTGCTTTTATATATCCAAAGGGTTAAACAAATTTGTTTCAACTCTTCATTCTTTACTTTTTTTTTCTTTTCTTTTTTTAAATTATTACACCTTAATGTCTCGAAAACAAAGATATTTCCTGCACTTTCGTATGTCTAATAATACTTACGTATATATATATATATATAAATTTTTACATATGTGATAGTTAATATAAATATGTTTATATTTAAGTCCCTCTCTCTACGCGTATGGAGGATTTTAGTATAAGATAATTTTTCTAAATGCGATATAGGAAGATAGCATATGTAAATATTTTAGAAATTTATTCCTTTTTCTTTTTTAATCTTTATTGTGCCGTATTCGCGTTATCCGTCCTTATCACGCTTATGGATCACGTTCCACACGTTGCTTTTTCTTTTTTTTTTTTTGTCTCCTCTTCTTCTCTCCTCTTTCTTCCATTGAACGTAATAGAATTCACAGGGAAAATGAGTCACCACGAACGGAGTAGGTAAATAATATCGATTTTCGGACACACCAAGGTTGTAGAAAAACTCGATAATATCTTGTAAGCTCGTGAACGTGGAACTCACGGTTAAAGAGTACCATAGAGAGAGTTTATTTCAAATAGATTACTATTGAAAATTTTCATGGTAGATATTAAATTTAAACTCTAATTCCCCATCCGTTCGAATATCGATAAGAGTATTAACTTTTTTCGAACGATCTATTTCATTTGTTATATACAGGATATTTTTCTTCGCCGATAAGAACCGGAGGATAAATTTTCATTAACGTTTCTATCGAGAGAAACGATGAACAACGTGTACGTACCTACGATATGTACAACAAATATATATGTGTGTGTGTGTGTACACGTATTTAATAGAAAATAATTAATGGTATTAAAGACTGTAATCATTTAAAGATAACTTGTGTTACGTTTACATACACACATCTGTCTATATATATATATATATATAGTATATACACCCAAAAGATGGAATCATCATGTAACGCGATTGTATCGAAAAATTGTCTTATTCGAACGTTCGTAAACTTTTAATGAGATTAAGGATTCTGTTGAAATACTGTTATAACGCATTTCATCCCGAGCGTTTACAATATTCCGAAAGATACGTAATTATCGGAAAATATATCGGCAAATATACGAACGATATTATTTTATTACGTCGTCGTAGGATAAAAAAGAAAAGAAAAAAAAGAAAAAAAAAAAGAAATATTTAATTCCTCCACGAATTCGAAATACAAATGACCGACGATAATATATTTACGACGTTGTCTCGCGGATAATCTTTGTATAATGTGACGAAGCGTGAAGGGGATAAAACGAGAGAAGGAAGGAAGGAAGGAAGGAAGGAAGGGTGGATTGGTGGGTGTGTGGTCGTGAGGGTAGAAGAGGAGGATAGGAGGAGGGGTGGGAGGGAAGGAGAAGGGAGGCTTGATCTTTTTAAAATAAGCGTTGGGGTTGGATCGAAATTTCTTGGCTTGATCCGATCCTCCTTCTCCCCCTCTCCCTCCCCCTCTCCCTCCCCCCTAACCCCACCCCACCCCACCACGCTCCCCACGAAAACGATAAATTTAGCTTAGAGGCTCTTGGAACATTGGTAAAAGTGTTCGTCGATCTGTCGTTGCTTTTGCTTTTGCCGTTGCTGTTGGGGTTCTTTAATTTCTCGGCTGGACGTCGACGACGACGAGGACGACGAGGACGACGAGGAGAACGACGAGGAAAATGGCGACGATCGTTTTACGAATTCACTATGGAGTAGCAATAATTCGACCGCCTGTGGTTTTTCACTCGATCAGTTGGGACATGCGGGAGGCGTAACGTTGCCAACGACAAAGACGGCAACGATGAGAAAGAGAGAGAGAGAGAGAGAGGGGAGAAGTAGGAGGGAGAGTATGAGGAGGAGGAGGAGGAGGAGGAGGAGGATCGTATCCGATCACCCTCATCCTTTTGATGACATTCAGTGAAAAAAAGATTAGTTTCCAGGTTATCGATTGGCATCTAAAAAGGCATCGAACTTACAACGTAATATCCGATAGCTTTCTCTCTCTCTCTCTCTCTCTCTCTCTCTTTTTTTCTTTCTTTCTTTCTTTCTTTCTTTCTTTCTTTCTTTCCGAGGGGAGAGGAGGGTGGAATGATAATCCAGGTGACGTCATTCTAAAACGCGTGGAAGTATATATTAGATGTGTAATAGATACGTGACACGTGAGTCTTGTCTAACTTTAATTGTTAGATATAATAAGGATTTTAATTTTGATATATATATTATTATTATAAAATATGATATATATATATATATATATATATATATATATATATATATATATAATATATTATACCTATGTCTGTTGATTAGGATTAATGATGTAACAAAATATACGTCGAATTACAATTAATTTTTAACGAATTTTTACGAATTACATTTTAATTTTGATATATATATATATATATATATATATATATATATATATATATACACGTCGAATTATGTATACATTA
>OU426997.1:8513770-8516270 GCA_911387935.1 Dolichovespula saxonica | reverse complement strand
CGTGCATTGTGAATTATCGCTCGTCGAACCATTAGACGCATATACGCGACTATCATTTCAGTAGTACAATTTGCTTGAGCGACTTTCGTGACCTCTCTTATTCCCTATTTCTGTCTCTGTTTCTCTCCCACCCTCTCTCTCTCTCTCTCTTTATCTCTTTCTCTCTCCCACCTACATGTTTTTTTTTTTTTTTAATGTTATTTCATTTTTCTTTTTTCCTTTTCATTTCATTCCTTTTTAATTTTTTTCGTTAGGACGACCACCGTTGACGTTTCGTCCCAACCTATCCGTCGTTTTAGATTTTACACGGCCCGTACGGACGATTCCGAACGATAAAATCGTCGATCTAGCGTTAAACGTTTCGTCGCCGGACAAATGTGACACGTGTGACTAATTTTGACGAGCATGGGGAGACGTAATCGTTAGAAAAATGAGATAGATAGAGAGAGAGAGAGAGAGAGAGAGAGAGAGAGAGATTGAGAGAAAGGGAGAGCTAGAATATTTTTGGATACGTCGTTAAACGCGACGAACTAAATGACGTCACGTTCCTTAGATTTTCCTTTATCCCTCCCTCCCTCCCTCCCTCCCTCCTACCTCTCGAAAAAATCCGAGTCCTTCTCTATTCGACGGTCAATCCGTTAAAACAAGGATGAGAAAAAAAAGAGAGAGAAAAAATATTTTCATTCGGTAGATTCGCGATATTGTCGGGCGTGTGTGTACGTACGTACGTACGTACGTACGTACGTTAGGGGCATTCTAGGCACTTAGAAAAAATTGATAGATACGCGTGCACGTGGATGGAATATTTGTGGAATATGAAAACCGATCGATCATAGCTCGTAAAAAGGTCGATCATTATCGTTTGAGCTTACGTTTCATAAATATATTTGAGAAATTCGTTTATGGAAGGTAGAATAAGGGAAAAAATGGATAAAGGGAAATGGAATAATTCTGTTAATACATACATACATACATACGTACATTTATATATATATATATATATATATATATATATATATATATATATATCGTTGCTACATTCTTCGCTTTGAATAGATTCATTGACGGTTCGTTGCGATATTATTTTATTTTTTTTTCTTTCATTATTTTTTTCCTTACACCCCCCCCCCCCGTATAAAAGAGAAATGCGAAGAAAGAAAAACAAAGGAAGTGTATGAAAGAAGAAGAAGAAGAAGAAAATTCGAAAAATTGTAAAATTGACGAGTAGGGATGGATTTTGAGAAAGTCTGCGAAGGATCCCAACGTTAATTACGTACGTATTCTTTCTCTCTCTCTCTCTCTCTCTCTGTCTCTCTCTATCTATCTCTCTGTTTCTTTCTATCTTCGTCTCTTCTCCTACCACTAGAGAAAGTAATCTTCGCGCTTTAACGCCGAGAGGAGCGTGCAAATTCATCCGTCAACGGTAGACGATCATAACCGACGACGTTAAACGACGTAGGACGTCGGTTCGATGTAAAATCTTCTCCGTGGAAGGAAAACGAGTGAGGAACGACAAGAGTAGAGTAGAGAGTAGAGGATGAGACGGTTAAGGGGTATGACGGGGTTGGCTGGAGGAGAAGGTGGAGGAGGAGGTGGAGGAGGTGGAGGTGGAGGAGGTGGAGGAGGTGGAGGAGGTGGAGGAGGAGGAAGGTCCTTCCTCTTCTCTCAAGTTATACCACCGTACGAAAGGACGCGTCCGTCGGAGTCACGTCGAAATTATGCGGCACGACCGTTTGGACAATTTTCCAGCCGTTTAAACCGCAATATCTTCCGCGTTGACTTCGTATACGCGATGCCAAGAGAGATGAGAATAGGGTGCTGTAGGGTCTAAGTATGTATGAAAGAGAGAAATGGATAGAGAGAAATAGAGAGATAGAGAGATAGAGAGGGATAGGGAGATAGAAAGATAGAGATAGAGATAGAGATAGAGAGAGAGAGAGAGAGAGAGAGAGAGAGAGAAAGGGACTTTAATTTCTCACGCTATATCTATGTATGTATATTTATCTCTCTACCTCTTTCTATATCTCTATATCTCGGTTTATCTCTTTCTCTCTCTCTCTCTCTCTCTCTCTCTCTCTCTCTCTCTCTCTCTCTCTCTCTGTCTCTATGTCTGTCTCTCTGTCTCTGTCTTTGTCGCGTAGTGATAGCACAGCTTCCGTCGAGTATTACGCGTACGTGGCACGCGTCATCGAGCGTACTCTCTTCGTCGGTGGTGCGGCGAGTGGATTCGAAAATTATGCAAATCCGGGGAAGACGATGAAGACGACCCTGGCAGACGTCGGATCGAGAAATATTCATCCTGGAAATTTTCACCCACGTTATCTCTCTCTCTCTCTCTCTCTATCTCTCTATCTCTTCCTCTCTCTCTCTGTCTGTCTGTCTGTCTGTCTCGCTTTCTTCCTTTTTATTTGTCTCTTTTTGTCCTTCTCTTTTCTCTATCTCACTCTTTCTTTCTTTCTTTCTTTCTTTTTTTTTTTGTACGTCCATTCGAACTCCGACT
>OU426997.1:8503770-8508770 GCA_911387935.1 Dolichovespula saxonica | reverse complement strand
ATTCTTTTTATTCTTTTTTTTTTCCTTTTTCTTCGTTTGTACATACATACATACATACATACATACATATACATGTGTGTGTATGTATGTATGTATACTTATACACCGAAAAAAAATAATATATCCCTGTTACGTGGAAATATAATCTAGTAGAAATAAAACGACGTGGTGCGATTTTGCGTACTTTCCCGTAAACTTAATCGTGAGGTTTTAGTTATATCACATGCCATCCCTTAATTTTCCCCACTTTTTCCTCGTCTTTTCGTCTAAACGTCTAATCTTCCTAAGTGTATCTCTCGCACGACATTTGTCATTAATTTGTACCGAACATTTCGCGTGTTATACGAATAAGTAGTAAATAGTAATAGCAATAACAGTAATAGTAGTAGTAATAGTAGTAGTAGTAGTAGTAGTAAAATCGTATCTATTAGTTGATTTAGATGATTGTAGGTAGATTTTTGTATGGGATTGAAAGTAATTGAATTCGTTCGGAAACTTTAAGAGAAAGATGTATATAAAATGTAGGGAAAGGAAGCGGAAGGGGATGAAAGGAAGGAAGAAGAAGAAAGAGGAAGGAGGAACGATAGACAAACAAGAATAGGCGAAAGGACGAGTTTTCAATTTTCCTCGCAACCTCGCAAGCTCGAACGTCGAAGAATGATGAAAGAAGGAGACATAGGAAGTTCCTTATATCGTCCTTTTCCCGTTTTCACGAAGAAGAAGAGAAGAAGAGCTTCGATATCGATACTAGTAGAGTAAGAAGGGGGAGGAGGAGGAGGGGGAGGAGGAGGAGGCTGGAAAATGGAGGAGAGAAAGAGAGAAAGAGAGAAAGAGAAAGAGAGAGAGTCACACAGTAGGCTAGTAGAAATAGTACCGGTGCTAGTAGTAATAGTATTAATAGTAGTAACGTCGATGATGGTGGTGGTAGTAATAGCAGCAGTAATAATAGTAGTGGTAGTAATAGTTAGTAGTGGTGGTGGTAGTCGTAATAGTATTGGTGGTAGGTACCTTCTTTCTATCCACCCCCACTTTTCTCTACTTCTCCTCTCTCATTCTTGGAAGCACCCAACCAACTATCCCCACCCCTTCTTCATCTTCAACCGTGCCGAATGGGGTAGGAAAGACGATATAGCGAAAGCACATACGTAGATATAATACGTGTATATGTACGTTTGCACGTATAATATATATACACACATATAAACGTATGTACGTACGTATGTATGTATGTATGTATGTACGTATGTATGTACGTACGTAGGTGTCTCGTATCACCTATGCAAGGGGCACCCTTTCGCGAGAAGCAGAGCGTCAGAGGGCGCAGCTCCTAGAATCGGGAGAAAGAGAGGGTAGGAGAAACCGTGGTGGGGTTGATGGCCGTTGGAAAAACGGGGGTGCGCCTGCGTTCTCGTCACTCCCCTCGTACTGAGCCACTCCCGATCGTCGACGACCGTCCCACACGATCCTTCCTGCGATCCTAAAAGCGCTTCAGTCTATCGTCCGCTTTCGTTGAGGCCGCAGAACGCCCTCGGGGCACTCTCGAGCTTCTAACCATCGAGATAGAAGGAGGAAGAGAGAGAGAGAGAGAGAGATAGAGACAGAAGAGGAGATAGAGATAGATAGAGAGATAAAGAGAACGAAAACTAGATAGATAGATATATATAAACTTGTCACGATTTATTACTCTATCTTTGTCACGTTTTTCGTTGCAATTTTTTTTTTTTTTTTTTTTTCTTCAATCCGGTGAAAAAGCAAACAAAAAAGAGAGAGAAAGTCAGAGAAAGTCAGAGAAAGAGAGATAGAGAGAGAGAGAGAGAGAGAGAAAGGGTTGGAAATTTATTTTACATTCTTTTTCTTTTCATTTATGTTCTTTTTTTTTTTAATTTTTTTTAATTTTTTGGTTCGAATCGTTCGCTCGTTCCTTCCTTCCCTTTTCCGATTTTCTTCGTCCTCTTCGTTTTCGTCCTTCCACTTTCTTCCGCTTCTTTCGTATCATCTCGAAAGACGTTTCTCCTTCCTTCTTCTATTTTTCCTTTCCTTTTCTTTCTTTCTTTTTCTTGTTCTTTTCCTTTAATTTAAACCTTAAGTAGATAAGTGCGGGAAGATCTACTTCGGGGCGCGTGGATCTCTTAAAGTGTAAGGTGAAGAGATATTTATTTCTTTTCTTTTTTTTTCTTATCTCTTTTCTTTTCTTTTCTTTTCTTTTCTTTTCTTTTACTTTCACGCGCGTTTTCCCGTGGTTTTCCACTTCTTCGCGTGGATCGCTCTCGTTTCTTTTTTTTTCCTTTCTCGGGAAGATCGTTCGAAAGAGATCATAGAACGATCGAAGAAAGCTTCTTCCACTTTTTCTTTTTCTTCTTTCAACTTCTTTTAACTTCTTCTAACAACTTCTATCTCATTCTCGAAAGATAGAGAAAGAGAGAGAGAGAATGGGAGACGTTAAACTTTTCGTCGCGATCGAGTTTTGACGAGATGTGATCTGATTAAATAAAGAAGTAAGAAAATTCGGGGCGTAAACGTTCGATCGAGGAGAAAGAATTTAATAAGAGAAAAGAAAAATTCAAGAAAAGAAGAGAAGAGAGCGGGGAAAAGAATAAAGGATAGAGAGAGAGAGAGAGAGAGAGAGAAAAAAATTAGAGAGACGTAGAAGAGTTTAAAGGGTGGACGAGGAAGGAAAACGAATATAGAAGATAAAAAATTAGAAAGGAGAGTGGAGAAGAATTGGGGATGCAGTAGTTCGATTACGACGTAAGAAGTATTTTCGTTGTACGATAACGCAGGAAGTTTTTATGCAAATGACTAAGAAAATAGGTATCGATCGATTTCTCGAAACAATAATGGTAGCTTCGTCCTTCTCTTTCTCTTTTCGTATTTACCTACAAACATTTATGTATATGTGTATGTATATATATATATATACACACGCATATATATTTCTCTCCTTCTCTCTCTCTCTCTCTCTCTCTCTCTATTTCTCTCTCTATTTCTCTCTCTTTCTCTCTTCAAGCAAGGAGAAATGCGGGTGAGAAGGAAACACGTCACGTGGCTCGTCCCTTCGTCGGCGAGTATCGCACGTGACGCAACGAGACTCGAAACGACGCGACGGGACGGGAGTTCGGCTTCTCGCGAAGAGGTAAAAAAAAGAAAAAAAAAAAAAAAAGTGTCTTGGAGGGTCGTGGGGGAGGATCGGACGGTAAAAAGTAAAAAAGAAAAAGAAAAAAAGAAAAAAAGAAACGGACGGACGGACGAACGGACGAACGGACGAACGGACTGACGGACGATCGAACGATCGAACGATGAAATGCAGAAATGGAGAAGACAATCGCATAGATTCACGAGTGAATTTGCATTCGACTACGTTCTTCCATCGAACGAGGTAAGTGACATCACTCTTTATTCATCTTTATATATATATATATATATATATGTATGATCTATCTATATCAATTTCACGTCTCTCTGTTCGTTCGTTTTTTTTCTTTCTTTATATATGTATATATAAATATATATATATATATATATTTTTTTTAATAAGACGAGCGAATGAAAAAAAAAAAAATGAAGAAAAAAAAAATGAAAATAAAGAACGAAAAAAAGAACAAGACAAAGTACCGATTGGAAGGTTGCGATGCTTTGTGAGGTCGAGGACCGAGGATGGGTGAGAGGGATGGTCGTTGTTCGATCGAAAGAATTAACAAACGTATAAGTGATTATTCGTTGCACGTTAACGCGTCGACTGCCGTATGATATTTAATTCTCATGATTTTTTACCTCTAATGTCTCACGTCCTTCGTTCGTAATCCATTTCATACGTACGTCCTTTCTCCCTTCGACGTGAGAACACTTTCTTTTTTCCATTTTAATCTTCTCGTTACGTTTCGTTGTAATCGAACGACGAGCAGTCGACGCTAACTACGACGAATCAAACGTGCACGACTTTAACGAAGTCGTTTGAAAAGAGTATTCGTATGTAACGACGTGAAGGGTCGATTTTGTATATCGATCACGTAGCAAAGATTTTCGGATCGTTTTAAAGGGATAGTTTGGGAACGAACGGATAGCGGAAAGAGGATGGGCTGGACGAGGAGGAGGAGTAGGAAGAAAGAGAGAGAGAGAGAGAGAGAGAGAGAGAGGAAACGCGCGGAAAATAATTCTTGCGAAAAAAATTTGTCTCTTACAATTCAATAATTTATACGTACGTAAATACGTACATAGGGAGATACGTACGTAAGTATATATATATATATATATATATATATATATATATATATATGTGTGTGTACGTTGGTACGTTGAATCTATGTACGTTGGTACGTAAAAGACGTGATTTTTCTATCGTTTATAGTGTTCAAACCCGTTAAAATTCTTTCCACTCGTTTCTATCTTTTACTTTCATTCTTTCTATATTTCTCTTCTGTGACCCTTTCACCTTGTTTCACATTCATATTATTTTTATTTGTTACCTTTATCCCGGTCAACGCGGAAGTCCATTATGAATGTCTCGGAGAATAACGCAAAACTCTCGTGAAATTCAGTTTGAACGTCGTTTTGTCGGTCGGATGATTCTCTCCCTCTTTTGCGTTCGTCTTTTTTCTTTCTCTCTCTCTCTCTCTCTCTCTCTCTCTCTCTCTCTCTCTCTCTCGTTCTATCTCTCCGTCTCTGTCTCTTCGAAGAAGACACCAACGTGAACGTTGCTGCTACTCTCTCGAACCTTTTCACCCTCTCCTCTTTCTCCTCTTGTTCTACCCTTTTGAATCGTATTTTCGCGAGCGTTTGCAATTGCGTTTGCACGGTAATTTCGCTGCCGGCGGCGTGACGACGAGAACGAACGAGATGGCCTGCCTGCTTGCCTGGTTGCCTGGTTGCCTGGTTGCCTGGCTGGCTGGCTGGCTGGCTGGCTGGTTGGATGGCTGGCTGGTTGGATTGCTGGTTGGATGGCTGGCTGGCTTGCGAGGTCAAGTGGAACCATATTTGGCACGTTCGACCCTTCCAAACAGGAA
>OU426997.1:8471270-8498770 GCA_911387935.1 Dolichovespula saxonica | reverse complement strand
AAATAGTAAAAGGAAATAGCGAAAAATCGATGCCCGGAAAATGCGTTTATTGTATGATCCACGCTTCTTTGGCGGTGCATCGCGCCTGCAACGACGCGCCGATATTTTTAATAAGATTCTCACCCTCTCTCTCTCTCTCTCTCTCTCTCTCACTCTTTTACTTCAGGGGGCCATTCAAGGAAAGAGAGAGAGAGAGAGAGAGAGAGAGAGAGAGAGAGAAAGTGTGAGTAGGAAGATCAAGGACGATGAAGAATAACTTCACTTCTCTCGAAAAGAATTTCTTTTGATCGCAAGACTTCTTTCTACCTCCTCTCCCCCCCCCCCTCTCTCTCTCTTTCTTTCTTTCTTTCTTTCTTTCCTCTCACCCCCTCCCACCCCTTCAAGATTCGTGTTCGTGCTCGTTCTTTGCGAGTAATATAGTTTTTCCGAGTGAGTTGGCACGAGTGAGTCGACCAACTCGTCCCAGATTCTTCTTTTCGCGTCTATCGTTTCGGAAATATGGAATCTCGTGTCTCGCTCGGTCTATGCAAAATTGCTTCGTCTTCTTCTTCTTCCTTCCACTTTTTCTTTTTCCTCGTCTTCGTATTATTCTTCTTCCTCGTCCTCCCCTTCCTCCTCTTCCTCCTCTTATTCTTT
The DNA here is from genome assembly GCA_911387935.1 of Dolichovespula saxonica. Lineage (NCBI taxonomy): Eukaryota > Metazoa > Arthropoda > Insecta > Hymenoptera > Vespidae > Dolichovespula > Dolichovespula saxonica. Next base: position 8,498,134 of record OU426997.1, on the reverse strand, counting down.
ACTCTTCTTCCTCGTCATCGATGATATCATTGTACTTACAATTTTTAACTTTTAGATCGATAGGGATCTATACACACCTTTCATATCTCGATTATTCCAAGATATTCGATTTATTTTCTACGTAATTGTATCCACGATGAGTCGAAAGAATTTTTTCCTCTTCTTTTCTTTCTTTTTTTTTTTTTCTTTTTTTTTTTTCCCCGTTTCTTTTCTTTTTGCCACGTGACTTTCAGATGGAGCATCAAACGAATACGGACGGTGAAAGAGGAAGAGAAGAAAGATTAGCAGAGCGAAAGAGAAATGGATGGATAAAGAAAAAGAGAGAGAGAGAGAGAGAGAGAGAGAGACGATCGTAGCTTTACGAAGGTGAGAGCCGCTTTTTGATCCCAACTGTGAAATTGCTTTACGTCCACCTCAATGGTTGTTCTAAGCCTTTAGAGATTTTCGTTCGGCTCGTCTCATCCGACCAATATAGATTGTTTCGTTTCTTCGACGCACGATAATTCCCAACGGAAACAACAAGATCATCCTAACTATTCCAAACGTAATACTTTTCCTTCTTTTTTTTTTTTTTTTTTTTGTAAATCCTTGAAACGAGACGTTATTAGTCGGATATAAATCCGTAATGTAATACGTAATAGGCGTGGTTGTATGGATGTTAGAAAGGAACTAAGTATAAATACTTCCGTTTATCCTTTCTATCTCTTCATTTTACCTTTTTTCATTCTCTTTTATCCTCCTTTTCTTCTTTATTCTATCCCTCCTCTCTTTTCTTTCCGTCACCTTTGTCAGGTTAATTATTCGTCGTACCTCGTATACCCCAGCACATGTTCGATCCTACAACGAGAAGTAAAGAAATGATTTCTAATCGGTACGCAATTATTTACACGCGACACATACGCAATTATTAAAATCGGCTTTCCTTTTATACGTATATTCCTTCTCATTTTAATCAATCACGTAAATTCCGAGCGATTGCAGTTTTAATATATTAAGTCGTTCGATCGTTCTTCTATTTCCTCTATCTATTTCTACCTCTCTCTCTCTCTCTCTTCTTTCTCTGTGTATCTCTATCTCTCTCTCTCTTATATGTATATATATCTATTTTTCTGTGGTTGTCTCTCTCTCTCTCTCTCTCTCTCTCTCTCTCTCTCTCTCTCACTCTCTGTCTCTCTCGTTGTCAAGTTCGTTGGTATAAAATTATAATTAGGCAGAAATGTCTCGGTGTTGGGGGAGGGGGGAAGGAATTATTACATAAAATTACGTTACACGCGTGTTACTATGGGCGAGATGAAAAAGCATTTGGCGCGGAAAAGTGAAACTTTTCAACCGAAGAAAGATAGAAATAATTAGAGATAATTGGATCCCATTTAATTGGCTTCTTTGAGCGATTTCATTTTTGTTACGCGTAAGAGACAGAGAAAGTCTATAACCGGAGAATCACGAACGAACGTAGTTTACATTCCGTGGATATTATCATTATTGTTATCATTATTATCATTATTATTATTATTATTATTATCATTATTACTAATACAACTATTATCATCACCATCATCATCATCATCGTCCTCGTCGTAGTCAACGAAGACCTTTTTATCGGGAAATTAAATTTTTTACGTCGATCAACGCGAAACATTTTATTCTATTTTATTTTATTTCTTTTGTTTTTTTTTTTTTCTTTCTTTTTATACCGAATGTTCATATTCTTTTCATTTGTATTCAAAGTGATTTTCACAATCGAAACGATCTCCGTTCGTTCATAAAAAATATAGGCATTCAATTTTACTCCGCTTCATTTTTTTTCTCTTTTTTTATTTTTATTTCTATTTTTATACTATTTTTTTTTTTATTTTTTTTATTTTTTTCATCAGAACGAGAGCAATTTTTTCTATCGCTTTTTCTATCGCTCCTCCTTTCGACAAAGAGTATAATTTAGTAGACGTATACGTGACGATCGAACGCGAATTCTCGTTTAATCGATAACATTGTCCATTCAATCGGAAGTTTCGCGTTGATCGAGACGCAGAGATTTACATCGGGATTTTTCTTTTTTCTTTTCTTCTTTTTCCCTTTTTTTTTCTTCTCTCTTCTTTTCTTGCCTTTATTGCTACGTCAAAAATCGATAAAGCGAGAGAAGTTGCTCTCCGTTTGTACTGTTTCTTTTACTTTTTCTTTTATTTCATTTGCTTTTCCTTTTATCCGTTTATTTTTTCCTTTTTTCATTTCTCTCTCTCTCTCTCTCTCTCTTTTTTTTCTTTTTTTCTTTGACGACGACGACGACGACGAAGCACCTACACGTCATCGAGTCTAAGACAAACATCATTCACTACGATTCGTCGCATCTTATCAGAAATGAAATTGCGATTCTTTTCTTTTTTTTTCTTCATTTAATTTTTATATTTTTATTTTTCTTTTATTTTTCTTGCTTTCTTTGTTCCGACAAACGTTAGCTATTGTAGATCCTTTCTCGATCTATGTTACGCAAAGGACGACGAGAATTCTCGTCGACTTTATTTCTGAATTTCATTTGACGTAATCAGATCTTCCCTAAGCTCAAATTTATAATGGATGGTATCGAATTGTGATACGAACATTATTCTTTCTTTCCTTCCTTCTTTCTTTCTTTCGTTTTCTTTTTTTTTTTTTTTTTTCTTTTTTCTTAATTGAATCTCTTTCTTTGCAAAACTGACAACAAAGTGCTACAAATTTCCAATTAAATAAGAGAGATAAAGATTATAGTTGAATCGAATTTTTTTATATTTCGAAAAAGAGATAGACAGATAGATAGAGAGAGAAATAAAAAAAAATTTATATTCGCTTCAAAAAATTATTCGAATATATAAACGTCCGTACGTACATCCTATACCTACGCATATATCAACTTTTGAAATGTTAAAAATACATTTCTCTCTTTTCCATTTCGTTTTGTTTCATTTGATTTTAATTTCTCTCTCTCTCTCTCTCTCTCTCTCTCTCTCTCTCTCTCTCTCTCTTCTCTCTCTTCTCTTATCCCCGCCTTGTTTTTTTCTTCTTATTTAATACCTCCATTACACATTAGTTCTCTTAGTATTTTCTTACGAACCTCTCGTAGAAGGATCCATATCTTCTGTTTACAAAACGATCCATAGATCTAAGTAGTAAGAGACTTCAAATTACACATATCCGGACTCTCCTGGTTGATCTTACGATCGACAGTTTGTTTACATAAACATCTATCGTTGTGAAATAGGGAGACGACAGAATGGTGGATAGCATATACATATATGTATCACATGTACACATACACACGCATATATATATGTATATTCACATACATCTTTATGTACTTACATAGACGACGTTGGCAACAAGAACAACACGTGCCATTTGCTAGGCAATCTTCTCTCTCTCTCTCTCTCTCTCTCTCTATTTCTCGCTCTATCTATCTATCTTTCTCTCTCCCTCATCCCTCTTTCTCAACACTTCTGAAACAGCACGTTGAAGTCTTCCTCCGGTCGAGGAGCATCCGTGCTTGTAACACAACGTTTTCGAGTACACCGATCCACATGGGAGACATAAACGCGACGTGAAACGTACTTATCGTTTAACAATTAACAATTACCGTATAATTATTGATGCGTTTGATATTCGATTTCGTCTTCCGAATAATAAAATTAAAATGAATGATGCTTAATAAATACAAATCGAAATAGGGACGATTTCTTTCGAGCTTTATCTTTTGTTATAAAGTAACGTAGATTTTATTCTTATATCGAACAAAATTAATGTATCAGATATATACATAACATATTCTATATATTTCTTACGTGGTATTATTGTAACTTTTCTTCTTTCTTTTATTTCCTTATACTTCTTTTTATTTATTTATTTATTTTTTTTTTTTATATATTCGAAACAAAAAGAGTAAGACACTCGTAGGTAGTATATGCAGGTATACGAAGTAGGAATATATAAAACGCTTTACACATGCGGTGAAGTGGGTGGGGGAGGGTGGGGGTTGGGACGGATGGGGTTGGGGGACGCGACGACAAAAAAGAAAAAGTTACTCTGGTTAATTGAAAGCACATATTTTCTCGTACTCCGTTTCTCTCTCTCTCTCTCTCTCTCTCTCTCTCTCTCTCTCAAGTCGATGGAACATTTAGTATACGGTCTAGCACGCTTCGTGGATCCACTTGAAGCGAAAATGTAATCTACCTTTCAATGTGATTCAATGCACTAGGGTTTGTCGATACGTTGCGTTTATATTGTAGGGAGAATTGTGAGAAAGGGAGAAGGAGAGAGAGAGAGAGAGAGAGAGAGAGAGAGGGAGAGAGAGGGAGGGAAAGAACACGTACAAACACTTTGCAAAGTAATATGAATGAATTTACTCGTGTGAGTTAAATTCAATAACTCGTTTATACTTAACAAGATCTTGTAAACGTATCTACTTTACATGCATAGCCATTTATCAATTGAAACGACGTTACCCAATATCATACATACATACATACATACATACATACATACACACATACATACATACATACATTCTTACGTACGTATACTACTCGCGTTTATTTTTATTTAACTCGAAACAGAACGTTATTCCATACGAAGTTACATACATACATACATACATACATACATACATACATACATACATACATGCATACATGTATATATAAATATTGTTCCGCGATCATAGTTCGATCGGTGTTGAAATTAATTGCGACAATATTCGAAGGTGCATCGTTCGTTCGTCCTTTTTTTTTTACCTTTGATATTTTTCTCTTCGTTCTTCTCGTTTTCCTCAAAAAGGTCGAACTAGGAGAGCAAAAGAATAAGAAGAAGAAAACGAAGAAGAAGTCGTGAGATAACAGCTGGGACGTTGGTGAAGGAGGTGGAAGAGGTGGAGAAGGTGGAGAGGTTTGGAGGCTGATGGGAGGTTGGAGGTTGGAGGTTGGAGGTTGTAGGTTGTAGGTAGAGCCTAGAGGATGGGGGATTGGGATAGCTAGATCGGAACGTTTTTACGCAGGACCCTTTAACAAAGTTACAAAGGCGACCGAGTTGAGCTCCATTAAGGAGTTCATTCTGGAAACGAATTAATAGGTGTTATCCCCTTGATAAAATTGAAGTAACGAGATTAAAACTAAGGGGCCTTTCCTACAAGAAATTTTGTCACTCTCTCTCTCTATCTCTCTCTCTCTCTCTCTCTCTATCTCTCTCGATGGTAACCTAGTATTAAAATACGAGCGTGTTGGGAGTGGGGGGGAGGAGGTGGGGGAGGGGGTGTTCTCTCATTATCGGCGTGAACGCTTAGGCCGAAAAATCGATTATCCTGCGAAGAGACACCAAAAGAGGCACGGGGACAATAATATTTGCGTTACCAGACGAGTAATAGCAACATCCAGGGACGAGCCATCCTCTTTTTTTCGCGGCTAACTTTAATCGGGATATCTGTATATCCACGAGAAAGCTTCTTTCGTCTTATCCTAAAATCACCAAACAACCAATCCCACCCATAACGTATACGAAGATCGATATAACATGTATGTATATATATAAATATATATATATATATATATATATATATATATATATATATATGTATGTATATGCATATGTATATATATATATGTATATATATGTGTGTAGACGCGTATACCAACCATCGATGCGGGAAAATCTCTATGTAGAGAGAAAGAGAGAGAGAGAGAGAGAGAGAGAGAGAGAGAGGGAGGGAGAGGGGGGAGGGAGGGGAGGGGCTAAAATTTCGAATACCGATGGAATCGGCGGGGTCGATGAAAATCACACGAAAACGGCGGTTGATATTTTCTCGTTTATTGGACAGATAGAAAAGCTGATGTTTGCGGGTACAGGGGATGGGAACGGGGATCCGACTGTGTGTAATGCAGTAAATATACGAATAAATAAACTTCCGTCGAGCGTTTTTTATCGAAGACCTGAAAATATTCGGTGACCTTTTTTCTTTTTCTCTTCTATCCCTCCTCTCTCGAAAAAAATGAAACAAAGGGAAAGAGAGATGGAACATAGTATTCTTTTTTATTTCCAGCGCGAAAATTGATACGTTAGTTGTTATTACGATAAAACTAGGAACGAAATTTGTACGTATAGATTTTTCTTTTTCTTTTTTTTTTTTTTTTTTGTTACTTCGTATATACGCAAACGTAACCTGAACGATACACTTACATATTGTTGATCCCCTCCTGGGATTATATATATATATATATATATATATATATATATATATATGTATTATATATGTATTATATATTATACTAGCGAATTATAACAAGCGCCCCCGAGATTATGCAAATGTTTAATCGCGAAGGAGCCCGCTAATGGGAAGAAATTGCAGTGCTGGCGGCAGATTAAGAATCTCTTCCTCTCTGGTTGCCTGTGGTGGTCCAAGGTCGCGGAGGCTGCGCAACACCGTTGGCATCTCCTTAAGAAGTTCTTTCCCCCCGTTAAGACCCACTCGCCGACCGACCGACCCCTTTAGATCCGCGCCATTGCTGCTTCGCCCGTGCCGTACTACTCTTGGTGCCGGCGAGATAAGGATTTAATTTTTGACCATCTTTAATCCTAATTCCGAGTTACTTGGGAGCCCAAGTACGGCACCTTAAAACGTTCCCTTTACTTCTCTTCCTCTTCTTCTTTACTCTCATCTTCCTACCTTCTTCCTCTTCTTTCTCTTTTTCGTCTTCATCTTCCTCTTCGTCTTCCTCTTCGTCTTCGTCTTCGTCTTCGTCTTCGTCTTCGTCCTCTTTTTTGGAGAGATGGATGCTGATTAACGACGATACGGTCCAAAGATTTTTCTCATTATTCGCAACGACGATTTCTTCCTGTTTTGTATGCGCGCGCGTAAATATATATATATATATGTATATATATGTATATGTATGTATGTATGTATGTATGTATGTATATATGTATGTATTTGATTTAATGTGATATTTTAAGACGATTTTACAGAATCATTATCCTCGATGATTCATTTATTTTACTCAACAAATTATCCTCAACGATTTTATTTCGATGATCAAATCCAAACGATTATAGTTCAATAAAATTATCGCCGACGATTTTCGTACGAATAAAATTATCTTCGACGATTTTCTACGCGTGATTTAAAACAATGATTATCTCGATCGACGATTCAAATCGATCGATGGTGGCGTTTAAGTGGAAAATAATTTTTTTATCGATGAAACTTCATCGAAATATATTATCTTCGATGGATTTCGTACGAACGACAAAAAAATGCAATCGATCTATAGATCCAAAATATCTCTGAGGAGAGGGAGAGGGAGGGTAGGAGGGTGGGAGGGAGGGAACGTAATTATATACAAATAGATATATCGATGCTTCAAACATTCGGGCGTAGTCTTAGATAATTGTAGCAGTAATACGGTACGATTACCAACGTCGCGTATGACTGACTCCCGTAGGATGCATCCTACGGGATCGATCCGAGTCAATATAATCGGGTTTAAACTGAGGAAGCTCCTACCTCCTTCTAAGAGGTAATATGTATACCTCCTTGCTATAGTAATCGCACTGAAACAAGCTTTGCAGCTATTATCCCGTATACGGTGTATCGATACCTACTGTGCGCTATTGTTCACGTATCTTTTATACTAACGTAAGCCCATCATTATTGTTATTATTATTATTATTATTATTATTATTATTATTATTATTATTATTATTATTATTATTATTATTATTATTATTCTATTGTTGTTGTTGTTATTATTAGTATTAATAGACGTCAACGTACGTGTCTACATCGTATCGAGCATTTTCTTTTTTCTCGATTTAATTGCATCTATAGGACTAATCATATCACGATAATCATTTTATTACAATTTATCTTATCGTTCGCGTCGAATTCACACGATTTTATTCAACGAAATGATTCTCTCTCTCTCTCTCTCTCTCTCTCTCTCTCTCTCTCTCTCTCTCTCTTTATTTTCTTTTTCTTCTTTCGTTCATAGATAGATACATCGCGTAACGTCTTTGAAACGACTTGATTTAGCTTAATTATGGATTAGCATGAGGAGGATAAAGAGGAAGAAAAAAGAGGGAGATGATGGTTGATAGAAAGCAAAGAAGACGAAGACGAAGACGAAGAAGAAGAAGAAGAAGAAGAATGGGAAGAAAAAAAGTTGGGAAGGAAAAGAGAAAATAGAAAAACGTTTGAGAACTCTTCTTGCTTGCTCAGCTCGGTATGAAATTGGTAGGAAGCACTTTGACGCGTCGACGAGCTTCTCTATGGCTCCTAGTGCCCTCGAAACTTTCTCTTACCCCCCGACGCGTTCATTCGTGTGTCGGAGTGCATAAGAGTTAGAGAGAGAGAGAGAGAGAGAGAGAGAGAGAGAGAGAGAGAGAGAGAGCTATTGAGATAGATAAAGAGAGAGAGAGGGAGTTCGCGTTTATCTGGAAAATGTGATACAAACCCACAGCTCGAGTTTATCGCTCGAGTAGTATATACACGTATGTGTTTGCCGATGTATGTGTGTGTTTGCGTGTGTGTGTGTGTGTGTGTGCACGTGCGTAGAGAAAGCCTCTAGGGAGATCCGGCTTGGTGTATTTAACGGTAGACCAGATTTTCGTAATTGCTTGGTTCGTTTTAATCGCGTTTTACGGCAGCCCAAAGTGAATATTTCGAGAACGGGAATACGAGACTCGGGGATTAGTGGCTCTCTTCGGGATGGTGGGGAAAAAAAAAAAAAAAGAAAAAAAGAAAAAAGGAAGGGATTTAACCCCTCCCACCACCACCACCACCATCACTTTCTCTTTCTTTTTCTCCTACGCACCATGATTTCTGTCTTTCCGAACGATCGGTTTCATCGTTCATTTCCTCTTCACATCGTTCCCTCTTCTCTCTCTCTCTCTCTCTCTTTTTTCTCACCCTCTCTGTCGCGCGCGCACGCTTTTTAATGGTGGCACCTTTTGTCATATCTTTTATGCGTCATCGTTGGCATTCAACAAAACTTTTTAACACATTTTCCCCGGTATGACGAACGTATAACCGCGCGGGCGAGCGCGCGCGCGCGCGCGCGTATCATAGACTCGAATGGTTTTTCACGAACAGTTGAAAATCATTAAAGCGAGAGAAAAAAATAAAACGCCACGGTGTATCCGTATAATTCCACGTTACCACCCCAAATTTCTACTGCGCGACCGACGTGTTCCCTCGTCTCTTGGAAACTTTTTCAGTTATTTATTTATTCATTTATTTATTCATTCATTTTCATTCATTCATTTATTTATTTATTCATTTTGTTCTCTCTCTCTCTCTCTCTCTCTCTCTCTATCTCTATCTATCTATCTATCTCTATCTCATTCTCTCTCATCGTTTCTCGTTAATAAATAGTACATGGTTAAAGCTCTTTCCGTGAAGATCGATCGTCTGTACGATTTGATGATCTATCTTTTCTTTCTTTTTTTTTAGATCTTTAACGTGTACGCTTGAAACGAGCAATTTGCGACATATATATATGTGTGTGTGTGTGTGTGTGCATTCTTTCAAAGCTATACACGTTCCTCATTCCTTTTATCGTACATGAATGCACACATAAACACATACGTACGTATACGTACGCAGAGAGATACGTGATGTGTACTTATACGTATACATAATTTTTTTTTTTTCGATATTCACTTAGCCATCGATAGAAGCGATATCAACGGAAGAGTCGAGGATTAATCACTCGTTATCAGGCTGGTACGTTGATCGTTTCCCATGGCAGATGTTCACGTTCACGCTTTCAGACGGATCGAAAGCTCTGACCGTCGTATATCTAAGGCGATCTCCGTTGTGGTTTGCTTGGTCATTAGCAATTGACGTGGAACGCAAAGGGGTTATTAACGGAAATGCACGCAAATAGAGAGAGAGAGAGAGAGAGAGAGAGATACATCGTACATACTCGCACGCACACGCATATGTTCGTATAGATCCATGATATGTACTTATACGTATATATAATATATACCTATGTATATAAATATATATATATATATATATATATATATATATTACTGGGCAGTTGTATTGGTTTATCCATTAACAAAGTCGTCGTACCTATCGTACGGTATTATATATAACGTATACAGAGTTATACGGGTACGACGCATTCGTTGAAAATTTTATTGTAAATTATTTTTACCCTCTAAATCCTCTGCTAGCCGGAGTTACGTCCTCCCTATTACGATAGACCTTCTATATTAATTGATATCGATACACGTGCATCTGCCTTCGATACTACGATATTAATTATTCAGGATTATATTCACGATAATCGTCAAAGGTATGGCAACCGTTTCAAAGAGGGAACAGGCAGAGAAAGAGAAAGAGGGACGGAGACAGAGACTGTGCGGGAGAGATAGATAGATAGATAGATAGATAGAGAGAGAGAGAGAGAGAGAGAGAGAGAGAAAGAGAAAGAGAGAAAGAGTGAGTATAGATCTGTGCGGATTTCGACTTTGTGAGTTCATTTCTGTAGAACATCATTGGTCGCTTTCCAATGGAACCTCTTTACAGTCTCGTGGGATTGGTTCTGTCATCGACCAATATTATCGATATGGTTCCCCAGAAATTAATTGGGTTTGATCGAAACCTCCAAAGCATCAATGGCGGATAGGTGGATACTACCTTTCTCTCTCTCTCTCTCTCTCTCTCCTTCCTCCTTTTGCCCCCACCCACTCAATTCCTCTCATTCCCCTCACTCTTTCAACATCCTTCGAACCTTTTCACCGGAATAAACTTTTCTTCGCGGTATGTTCAAAGTTCGTATATCTCTATGCTTGTATTTATACGTATGTATGTATGTATGTATGTATATATGTATGTACGTATGTACGTATATATACATTTAACTTCCTACTATAATGTTCAGGTAATTTGCGTATAAGCGAACTGTTTTCTCACTTCTCCGATACGTCTATTAGTATTATATAATAAATTAGTATACGTCTATTAGTATTATATAATATATGTATAAATATATATATATATATATATATATATATATATATATATGTATATACATAGACGTGTACCTCTATGCGTTTTACCTATACAAACGTAATGGCAATCGTGGATTAAGCTACGGCCGGTATTATTGATCGCCATTTGACCCATCGCCTATCGCTGCTTTTAATAAGAGAGACGTGTATCGCGTGCGTGTGCTGTTACGCATTACGTAACATTTATTTTACGTGTCCTGGTACGTACGTGTGAGGGGTGCGTAAGTGCGCGGGTGCAGCGTAAAGCGGGTAGCGCGAGCGCGGATTGCGTGAGGGTGTGTCTATGTGTGTGTGTGTGTGTACGTACGGCCGTGTATACGGGCTTAGCGTATGTACGTATGTGGGAGCGAGTTGGCTTTAAAACCAACTCATAGAAGAGAGAGAGAGAGAGAGAGAGAGAGAGAGAGAAATACTGCCCGTTACATAGCAGCTGCTTTATACATGATGTCGTTCGTTCGTTCATTTGTTCGTTCATTCGTTAGTTTTGTTAAGGGAAAGTAATGTCTACAGTAGAGGGGATTTGAAATAGCGTGAAAAAAGTAACGCGATACGTTTATGAACGTATATGTGTGTGTGTGTGTGTGTGTACGCGCGCGTGTATTGCACACGTAGAGATAGGTAACGTTTAAACGCATATTTACGTACGTACAGACGTATATATTCTACATATACATACGTACATATATGTATATTTTTTTTTTGTTTCGCCTAATCGAAAGATTTGTTGCGCCGTAAATTAATCGTCCCTTTTTTCTGTTGATCACTCGAGGTACGATTTCAAACATCGAATATTTTCACTTTCGTCACGTGCTTTTTCGCGTTCGTTACATTCGAAAAATTGTATCGATGTTAATTTACTCTCTCTCTCTCTCTCTCTCTCTCTCTCTGTCTATTTTTCTGTCTCTCTCTCTCTAACTCTCGGTTCGTGCTTGCGTGGTGGGTGCGTGCGCGCATTTGCCTCACGGTCTGTCTGCCTTCTTTTTTTTTTAACATTTTTTTTTTATTATTTTTATTATTTTATTTTGTTTTTTATTTTTTTATTTTCATTTTTAAACAAAGACCAACGCGGATGTATGGATGATTTAACAGAAAACAAAAAAAAAAAAAAAAAAAAAAAGATACGAACATATCGCACATACGACCACCACGTTACATTACGTATATTTTCGTTTCATCTAATCGTACGCGATTTTTTCATGATTCGCAAATAAATCGTACGTATGTTGTCGATCAATCGAATAGATTTAAACAAAAAATTGGATATTTTCACTCTCGTTACGAGAGTTTTTCACGTTCGTAACATACGAAATTTTAATTACTCTCCGTCCGTTCGGGCGCGCCCGTGTATTTTTATTATTTTCATCTTTGTTTTTTCGTTCCTTTTTTTTTTTTTTGTTCATTTTTTCTTTCTCTCTTCAATTGTTTAACGAAACAACGAACGGAGTTATTTAGAAAAAAATAAAAAAAAATTATTATACGAGCTTTTACATTCGTGTATACGGTAAAAATAGAAAGTAACGTAACCGCGAGATATACACACACACACACACACACACACACATATATATGTATGTATGTATATATTTCGTTGGAGATTTTTCGAGACACGAGAAGGCATTTGCAAAAGGGATTCAAAGTATATATCCCTTTTTCGTTTCAGTACGGTGGATCGAATCATAAATCGTCTTTCGGCGGATAGTCCGAAAGGACTTTCGACGATAAGAAAAACTCACATCGGCTACGGAGAATCAGAAAGAGAGCGTGTATGTTAACATATGTATGCATGTATTCGTGAGAAAGAAAAAAAGAAAAGAAAAAGAAGATAGAAAGAGAGAGAGAGAGAGAGAGAGAGAGAGAGAGAACACTAAGGCGATGCCAAAGAAGCATGAAATCCGAAAATCCGTGAAATCCAAGCGATTTCGTTCATCCATCTCTCTCTCTCCTCTCTCTCTCTCTCTCTTTTTCTTTTTTACACACACACGCATACAGTTTCTTCTTCTTTGTATTCTTTCTTCCCATGTCTTACGGAGTCTGTATTTAACAGACACCAAGCAGATTCCTGAAACATCCACGCGAAATCTCTGTTAAGCCAGAGGCCGAAAGCCTAACTTCGTACTTTTAAATCTTGTAAGATGGAGAGAGAGGGAGAAAGAGAGAGAAAGAGAGAGAGAGAAATAATGGGGTGTGAACGTAGAATCTTTAGATTGAAACGTCGAGCTCGTTTAACGAGATCGTTATTCCATTAAGGATAATAATTTTTCTTTTAGCCCGTGTTCTACTGTAATTTTTTAATTATTTCTACGTCTTCCTGTTTTTACTCTCTCTCTCTCTCTCTCTCTCTCTCTTTTAAATCTTTCCTTTCCCTTTCCTCCATTTTTTCTTATCCTATTTCTTTCCTTTTTTTTTTTTTTTTTTTATTTATTTACCACTTTTTCTACTCACTTCGTTCTCTCGTTTCCCACTTCCTCCTCCTCCCCCTCCTCCCCCTCCTCCTCCTCCTCTTCGTCTTCTTCTTCTTCTTCTTCCTACTCTTCATATTTATCATATTTATTTTATTCTTTTTTTTTCTTATTATTTCTCATTTATCCTATTATTTTTATTTTCTTGTCCATCCACCACCTCCCTCCTCCTCCTCCCCCGGGTCCGCCCTCCTCACCCCTTCACCCCTTACGGATTTGGGTGTTAAACGGTAGAACATATACACGGTGTCCCTTCGCTTGTCGTAAAGAGGCGACTAATAGGGTGGTGGTGGCTCCTCTGTGGTCGTAGGACGAAATTGCTTCGCATTTGCTATATCCCAGGGACTCGAGAACAATATCTATACGGAGAATTATTAATCTACGATATATCAATTATATTATATAATAAGGAAAAGGATAGACGGAGGGGTGGGTGGGGGTGGTTAAAGAAAAATATTTTGTCGCGTAGAATAGGAAAAGGAAGGGATCAATGATGGGATACGAGAAACGAAAGAATACGAAAACGAAAAAGAAGAAGAAGAGGAAGAAGAAGAAGAAGGAAGGAAAGAAAGGAAAGGAAGAAATGAAAAATAAAAAAAGAAAGAAATTGAAAGGCAACCTCTCTCTCTCTCTCTCTCTCTCTTTCTCTCTCTCTCTCTCTCTCTCTCTCTCTTTATCTATCTATCTATCTATCTATTTTTCTCTGTGCGATCCTCTTCGAATTTCTTCGCTCGGACTTCCTTTTTCACCCTCTCGAAGATCAACGAAGCAACCCCATCGAGAAGGGCCTCGAAAAGCCTCGGTGTTGGGTAGGTTCGGTAATAGTAGTAGTAGTCGTAGTAGTAGTCGTAGTAGTAGTCGTAGTAGTAGTCGTAGTAGTAGTAGTCGTATGGTAGGGTGGAAAGGCCGAAAGCCAAGCAAATCTGTTCCAATTCCCTCTCGGTTCCTTAGCTTAACCTCACGCTTGTTCCTTTACTTATTTCTTTACGCCCTACAACGTTCTCCCTCGGAGGGAAGAAGCGAAAGAAAGAAAGAAAAAAAAAAAAGAAAGAAAAAAAAAAGAAATAAAAAGGGAAAAAAAGGGAGAACGTACGCCAGCTTCCTTTTGCTTTCACCCCTCAAAGCTTTCTCTCTTTTTCTCTCTCTCTGTCTGCCTGTCTCTCTCTCTCTCTCTCTTGCACTCTCTTAAACCCTTTCCTTCATTCCTCGAGACATAGCCGCACGGCTAACGACTTCCATTAACCCTTTCTACCGTTAAATCATTTTTCGTCTTACTCGCGATTAATACAAGAGGTTGGTTGTTTCTCGCTAGGGGATGAAGGTAGTCGAACGGGTATGGGTAAATAATAAAAAAAAAAAAAAAAAAAAAAAAAAAAAGAAAGAAAGGAAAAAAGGAGGAAGGGGAAGAAACTTATTAGAAAACATCGAGACGACTTTTCCTTCCTTTTTTTATTTTTTCCTTTCTCTCATTCTCTCTCTCTCTCCCTCTCTTTATTTTCTCGATCAACTACTCTACTTTGTTTCGTTCCTTTTGTATTTATACTTTGATAAAACTCTTCTCGTCTCGACGAAGTGACAGTCTCCCCCCCCCTCCATCCCCTCTATCCCCTTACCGTCCCATAAATGAAGTCTTACGAGTTTTTCCTCGCTTAAATTCGTTCCGGCGCTTAACTCGAATCTAAACTGAACGTTCCCATCCTATTCGATCCGATCCGATCCGATCCGATTCGATTCGATTAATTTCGTCGGAGAAATTATTCCACGATCGAACTGTACGTAACATTTTAATCATCGATGCTTTTTAATTATCCTTTCGCAGTACAATACTAGTTTTTTTTTCTTTTCCTTTTTTTTTGCTTTGTTCTCTCTCTCTCTCTCTCTTTTTTATTTTTTTTATTTTTTTTTTTTGACGTAAATCGTCTCGTCCGAGCTATCGACGATTGTATTTTATATATACATACGAATACATATATATATATATATATATATATATATATATATATATAAATATAGACGTGTATAATTTAATGTGGATCGAATACAAATGAATATAATATCGTTTATTTCGTTCGTTCGTTCGTTCGTTCGTTCGAACGAATTTCTCTCAAATCCCCGCTCGCGAAATCTAATTTGATCTACGAACGGAAATCGCCGGTCGATCTGAATATTTTTTTTCTCTCAATTTCCTTTTTTTTTTTCTTTTCTCTCCCTTATTCTCGTTCCCCTTTTACTCCTCTTCCATTTATATTTATTTCTCCCGCTTTTACCCTTGTCGTATTCTTTCGGTTAAAAAAAAGACCAAACTAAATACACTTTTTGCACCGTGACTCCGTATTAGTATTAACTACTCTGTTGCGTTGTGTTACTCTCGTTCCACGAGGGAGAGAGAGAGAGAGAGAGAGAGAGAGAGAGAGAGAGAGATATAATAAAAGTTTAGTTTTATACGATCGAAGTTTAAGCGTCTAATATAAAGAAACGCGAGGTAAGGGGATGTAAAAGCCGTGGGATGTAAAAAATAAACGACGGGAGTTATAAGTGAATATTAAAGTGGAAATAAATAGACAGAATTTTTTCGGTTTCTTTTTTCTTCTTCTTCTTCTTCTTCTTCTTCTTGATCCTTCGTCCTTTTTTTTTCTTGCATCGTCTTTTATTATTTCTTTTCTTTGTTCTCTCTTTCTCTCCCTCTGTCTTTTTTTTTTCTTTTTAACGAAATTCAATAAACAACGACATTACGTTACGTCGCAAAACGTGCGTTTACAAATTGTAATTTTTAATCGATAGCCGCGCGCGTATTTTTTCAATTTAAAAAGAAAAAGAAAAAACAAAAAAACCCTTGAAAGATATGTGATCGTATCGTTTGTAATCGTCGAATGAATTAGTTTATTTTTATTTATTTTTTTTTTTTTTCAAATAAAATTCTTATCTACCACCGTTCTTCGCGTCGTCGATTATTAATAATTATGAAGAATTCGTCGTAGTCAGTTGGTATATACGGTAATACCGTAAATACTATATCCATTATTAATCCCCTACGAATGTTCGCCGAAGTGTCAATTTAACTTGCCGGGAATCTTCTTTATTTTCGTCGATTTCGAGTGCAAACGCAAATATAAACGCTCGCGCTCGCGCGCGCTCACAAAAGCACACGTTTGTATATATATATATATATATACACTGAAGAGGATTATACGATTGTACAGTAACAAAGTAAATTCATTTCATCGTCAAAAATCAACCCGATTTTATCACTAGAAAAAAAAGCATCGAATATTCGTTATTCATCTCATACATATATATACATATACATATATATATATATATATATATATATATATATATATATATACTCGATATCGTTATCGCGAAGATACGAACGGGGTGATGATAGGAACGGGGCGGGCAGTGGGGGAAGGGGATTGAAAGATTGGTCAAAATAGTCAATTCGCTTAACTCGCGTAGCTTCGATTCGATTATGCGATCGAATTGAATTCTATCATGGATATACCGTGTTACATCGCGAAATAGAAAGAGAAAGAGAAAGAGAGAGATAAATAGATAGATAGATAGATAGTTGGATTGATAAAAAAATAGATAGATAGAAACGATGTTAATTAATTTAATCGAAAAGGTTTAGTCGACCGACGTTAAATTCGCAATATATCAAAAGTACTAAAAAAAAAAAAAAAAAAAAGAAGAAAAAAATTGATACACGTACGTAAATATAACATATAATCTCGGTTAACTTTGTCGATTTTATTATCATATATCTCGCTATTGTAATCTTTTTTTTCCTTTTCTCTTTTTGAAAGTCTAAAATTAAAAAAAATAAAGAAAGAAAGGACAAAAAAAAAGAGACGGAGAGAGAATAAATCGACGATTTAATTAATTAATTCGTAAATGATAGAATTTCTAATTCGATTAATTTTTAATAGATCGTAATCGACGAGCTCCAATAATAATAATAATAATATATATACGTATATGTATATACATATATCGTTATCACTATTCGACGTTTATGACGTCGATTTTGATGAAGAAAAACAACGGGGGTAAAGTTTATTACGATCGTGGGGACTTTGAAACACTTGGAAAACAATCGTGCGAGAAGCTTCTCTGGGTTGAGTACTTGTACCCTGCGTATGTATGTATAGACGTCTAAATTGTCGGCATTGTTCGTAACGTTTGTTGACGTTAACAGCTTAGTTTGGCAGTTTCGATTCGCTCGCCACGGGGATCCCAAGGGTACCTTTTGTCCCACCCAACCACCCACCCAACCACCCGTCGACCCAACCCCTACCTCCTACCAATCCAACCACCCTCACCATCCTAGCCATCCTTGCCATCCTTCTCTCTCGCTATCGACGACATACACAGAGAGAGAGAGAGAGAGAGTGAGAGTGAGAGAGAGAGAAAAGGTTTCCTACCGTTGTTTGGGTTAGATATACGAATCTGTGTGTGTGTGTGTGTATGTAATTGTGTAAGTATACTCGGGTATGTACGCCATTTGAAGTCACGCAAAAAGACGATTGACTTTGTAGGTTATCGTTTCGATCCCTCTGGTACAATTAAACGAATTTTTGTTCTAATTGGTATATCGATCGGTGTTAGCTTCTAATAAGAACGATCTAGCCATTTTCATTGTTCATCTCATTTTTCAATCGTATTATATATATATATATATATATATATATATATATATATATATATATATATACACATATTATATTTGTCATCCATCTTTACAAATATTATTATTTGATTAATTCGATTTATATAAGGTATAAATTATTTCATAGAGAACAGATACGTTTTCTCTTTTTTTTTTAGTTTTTTTAAGATCGTCGATTATGATCTATTATCTTAATATTTATTAACGTATTACAGATATACGTACGTACGTACGCGCGCGCGTGTGTTCGCGCGCGCGTGTGTGTGTGTGTTTGTTCGTGTATCAAACGATATCCTATCTGCATACAAGATTTATGGAATTTACCAATGCTGTTAGACGTTTGTGTAATTGTTTATCTCATGTGTAGCTACAGGAAATTTCGACGTACTTAAACAGTGGCAAGCATTCGGACATTATTGGCATAGATCGGCATCGTTCTCTCTCTCTCTCTCTCTCTCTCTCTCTCTCTCTCTCTCTCTCTCTCTGTGTGTTTATTAAATTCGGAATTAGGTGGAAGAGTAATAGACAGAAGCGTGGCGCTTTCATATTTGCAGCTGTCGCGACTACCACCTATGCGAGTAATTTACTTTTTAATCGTCCTTTTACTCTTGCGCATAAATTAAACTCATTTTACACCGTGTACCGCGCGCATAAATACATCGTGAAATGAAATTTTCTTTCTTTCATTCTTTTTCTTTTTCTTTTTTTGGTGCTGCTTTTCTTTCCTTTCTTGTTTTTCTATTCTTTTCTTTTTTCCTTTGCCTCTCTCTCTCTCTCTCTCTCACTCTCTTTTTTTCGCTTTCCTTTTAAATACGATCTCTCCGAGTAGTAATTATGAAGATTTTTATAATCTCGACGACGTAGTTAATTCATAATAGCAATTAGATTTTATATGTACCCCGGTACCTGCGTACGCGTATGTGTGTGTGTGTGTGTGTGTGTGTGTGTGCCGCGCGTACAGTTATGTATGTTTTATACAAACACTCTCATAACAAACGATTCATTCGAATTTATAATCGCTAGAATTTCCATAGCAATTAGAAAAGATAACAGAGTGAGGGTACGCAAAATTATCATATTAAATCGAGACTCTGTATTCCCGCGTGTATCTACGATCGTTTTCGTATCCAGTGACCGAACAATGTTACGCATCGCGTGTTACCTTCTTCGCGAAATTCACTGCTAATTAACATCTCGTAAATAATACGGTTTCGCGTTTCCACGATAAACCTTTAGTAAGTACGATAGACGTTAAAATCCTGTAAATACGGCGGATTGTGCCGCGTTTTGCGCGTTCGAGAGAGATAAAGAGAGAGAGAGAGAGAGAGAGAGAGAGAGAGAGAATACGACTCGAGGTATAATTGATTTTCAAGAAGAAAAACGTAGGGAGGATATGGGTTTAGATTTTTTTTCTTTTCTGTTTTTTTTTTTTTTTTTTTTTGATAGTGAAATTTCTTTCTCTCTTCCTTAAGACAGAAAAGGGAAGAAGAGGGGAGAAAGGATAAAGAAATAAAATAAAATAATAATACAGAAACAAAAACGCCAAAATGAATCAAAGAAAGAAACTTTGGACTTTGTTTCTTTGTCTCTGTCTCTCTCTCTTTCTCTCTTTCTGTCTCTCTCTCTCTCTCTCGTCGAGCGTTTTCGAGAAAAAGGAAATGGAAATGGAAAGGAAAGGGAAGGAAAAGGGAGAACAAAAAAAAATTATAATAAAAAATAAAATAAAGTGAAATATAGAGGTCACTGGATTCACCTTTTCCAAAAGTTTCGCTTCGTTCCCTCGAGCTCTTCGTGCATATGGACTTTGTACGAGATGTCCTGTTCGTTTTTACTATATTTCTCTTTTCTTTTTTATTTTTTCTGTTTCCAGCTGGTACGTATGTAAGTACATACGTACATACGTATATACGTACGTACGTACGTACGTACGATTCCAAAAGATTGTCTACGTATTACGTTAAGGTAAAACGGAAACGATGAGAGAGAGAGAAAGAGAGAAAGAGAGAAAAAGAGAGAGAGAGAGAGAGAGAGAGAGAGAGAAAAGCACAAGGAATGGAAATGAAAATTATACTTCTTCGTAACCAGAAGAATTGCCGGGGGTAAGAAGGAAGAGGTGGGAGCTTGACAAAAGAACATCATCTCTCTCTCTCTCTCACACACACACACACACACACACACACACAGAGACATACATATACACATTTTTCAACGTCTCACACATTCGAAAATTCATCATCCTTCCTTCCTATAATTACACTTTACGTTCTACCTCGTTTTATCATTTACTAACGTTCATAAGCATAACGTTAGAGTCTTTACGTTTCTCTCCTCCTATCGTTTTTCTTCTTTTTAATTTTCATCCCTTCTTTCCTTCCTCCCCGGGGCCCTATCGAGAGGTACCGGGGGGAAGAGATGGACGGTCGGAGAGCGGGGTGGGGGCGGAACGGAAGGGGAGGTAAGAAGAATACGATACGATTAAAATTCGTCGAAATGAGAGACGCGAAGTAAGTGAACGATTTTACCTTTGCTCGTTGGAAACAAATATGAAAATTCGTTCGAGTGAAACGAAAACAACGAAAAGAGTGAACGAGATAGTGATACACATACGCGTGCGTGCGCGTGTGTGTGTGTGTGCGTTCTCCGTGTCTGGAGGGTAATAATTAGGATGTAGTTTTAATTAAAGAAGCAGAACCACGAACGTGAATGAAGCGGTGTGGCTGCTCCAAGGTCGGTTAAGTTTCTGGCTCAATTTGCGAATTTAACTTATAAGAAATTCATCCTCTTCTTCACTCACTCTCTCTCTCTCTCTCTCTCTCTCTCTCTGTCTATCTATCTGTCTATCCATCTATCTCTATCTCTCTTTCTCTCGATATTTTTCTCATCGTTCTACTCCATACTACGTCAACAAAGGACCTCCTTTCATCTCGGCGTTGGTGGTCCATTCTCTCTCTCTCTCTCTCTCTCTCTCTCTCTCTCTCTCTCTCTCTCTCTCTTATCTTTGTACTCCTTTACGTTTTGCAAACCCCACCTTCAGCCAAGTAGTCAGCAACCCATAGAACGAAGTTCCCGCTTCGTTGTTTTCCCGCGGTTTTTCGAATTATTTTACCACGAAAGTTTTCGACCTGCCCCCCGGGAGGACGAGAACGTTTTCCTCCTCCTCCTCCTCCTCCTCCTCCTCCTCCTCCTCCTCCTCCTTTCCTTCCTCCTCCTCCGGCTCGCTCGTCTCGGGAAAACTTACGACTATAAGTTAGCGTTGGAAGTAACGGGTAAAAGGGACGAAAGGTTGAACGCGAGATCTCTTCGGGAAATCGGTCGTGTTAACAATTTGCTAACAAAAAACAAAAAAAAAAAAAGAAAATAGAACGTATGGATTCTACGATATCTCTAATTAGGCTTCATTGATAAACGAATCGTGGTAAATTTTATTCTCTCTCTCTCTCTCTCTCTCTCTATCTCTCTCTCTCTTTTTTATTTTTATTTCTTCCTCTTTTAGCGTTACGTTCATATATACATTCCGCGGAGATATGGATAGTGAATTTGAAGAGGGGGGGGAGGGGGGGAATCGTTACGACGTCGATATTCGATTCGATTTTTAACCTCGATTTTTGTTATATATGTATATTAATTGAACGTTAACACTGAATTATAGCACATGATTATGATTATATTATACGAAAGTTTGATATATCAATTAGATCGATTAGTTTCTTCCCCTTTTTATCTCTATCTCTATCTATCTATCTATCTATATGTCTATCTATCTATCTATCTATCTATCTATCCGTCTCTATCTATCTCTATCTATCTATCTATCTCTTTCACTCCTTCCACCTTCGCACTTTCCTCGTGATATTGACGTGACGCCTCAGCAGGATGCCAGCTCTTATCGGGAAAGGGATTAAATCGATAGCTTGGTTGGTGCAAAAGCGCGCATACATCGTCGGGATAACGGGAAACTCGAAACTGCCTCTCCTCCACCTTTCGAATTCATACCCTCTACCCCGTCTCCTCTACCCCTTGTACTACCCCTTGAACGGCCTCGTTCTTTCGCGCAGTAAACCGCGTCGCTGCATTTAATTCGCTCAAGCTTGAAAAACCTATGGCGTTCTTTCCTTCTTTCCTTTCATCCGTCTCTCTCTCTCTCTCTCTCTCTCTCTTTCGTTCTTCTTCGAACTGTCTCTCCTTGCTATCCTTTTCCTCTTCCACCATTTTACTCTTTCTTTAATGGCCACTTTTCACGACGCTTCTCTCGTATACTACAGCCCAAGATGCGTTACTATCACTACCACCACTAACATTACCACTACTACACTAGTCTACTACTACTACTACTACTACTACTACTTATACCGGTAACATACAAGTAGACCTTATTCCCCGTGAGTCTCGTTCCGAGTCTCATTTTATACGGGTCGCCTTACTTTTAATCCGTCCTATATAACGTTTACTTACCTCAAATCTTAACAAATCCTTTTTGGGATATCGCGAAAAATTACAACGTCATAATATTGTCATACTTTCTTTCTTTCTTTCTTTTTTTTTTTTTTTTTGTTGCCGTCGCCGCCATTGTCGTTGTCGTTGTCGTTGTCGTCGTTTCTTTATTATAGCCTGGTATTTTATTTTCGCCTCTTTTCCCCCTCCCCTCGGACCTACCTGTCCTTTTTTTCTTTCGTCTCCTTCTCGAATGGCTCGCAATACCACGAAACGATATATCGTTCCCGATAACGATATATTCCCTTACGATTCTTTCCGCGAGCTTTTCTATCTTATTCCGATTTTTATAAAGATACGAAAAAGAACAAAAAAAAAAAATATATATATATATTTTTTTCGTTTAAAAATCGAATAGATCCGTACGACGTTATAATATAATTAATTAATAACGAACGAAAGTAAAGAGAGAGAGAGAGAGAGAGAGAGAGAGAGAGAAAAGTAATGTTAAATTTTTCAGTTTGATAAAATCTCTCTGCCGGTGTTGGTTGGATATCGGTTGATCTCGTGCGAGATAGTGAAATAACGGGAATGGTCGTAATATAGGAAAGGGTAGGGTAGGATAGGTGGATGAGAGTTAAATCCCCGGTCTTCCTTTAACCACCGTGGCACTAAAGGCAAGGCAGAAGACTCTCTCTCTCTCTCTATCTATCTCTTTATCTATCTCTCTTCTTCTTCTTCGTCTCTAACGTAACGCGGGCTTTGCGGCCTCTTTAACGCCGGCATTGCGTTGCGCTTAACGTTTACGGTGGCGCGAGCCAGACGCTCCTTGGGCTCCTTTTATATTTTATAATGCTTCCTCTTCGTCTCCGTTTCTCTCAGTATATATTCGTCCTTTTAACACGGACACGCGTAGTACACGCTTTTCTGCTCCTCTATCAGCTCGCACGCTGTTACACGTGTTGTACGTGTGCGTACTTATTTATAATACGTCATTTCGGTAAGTTAAAAAAAAAGGGAAGAAACGAAAAGAACGGTGAAACGAATCGTCGGAAGTTTTCTTTTCTTTTCTTTTCTTTTCTTTTCGTTTTTTTTTCTTTTCTTTTCTTTTCTTTTCATCTTTTATACGAGTTTAAACCTAGCTCAATACCATTTTCATGGTCGATCGTTCGCCTCGATAATAATTCAGAGTTGAATATATCATAGAGATCGTTGCAGTGATTTCGATAGGAACGATTGAATAACGACGTCGTTTCCCTCGGCATTATTTTTTTTCTCCTCGTTCCCAACCCCCTCGCCCCGTCCCACCCCTTTTCTCTTCTTTTCCCTAACCTTCTACTCCCTTACACCATCCCATCACACTATCCAACCGGATATCCTACGGGAACGTACAATCCTTGGTTAAAAAAAAAAAAAAAAAAGAAAGGGAGGGTACTCGACGACAACGACGAAGCTTGATTAGTTTTATTTCCGAACAACTCTTTCTTTTCTTTAATCGAGATTTTATTTTTATCTTCATATTTATATTTATTATTGTTATTATTATTATTATTTCAAGGATAAAAGAAACGCGAATTTACGGTTAGGTGGTAGGAGTACCACCCCCCCCCCCACCCCGTTACAAGATTTCACGTTTCGAACGTTCGTTTATCGTTTTATCAACGAATGATACCCTTTCGTAATGAGCGAGAAGAGACTCCAAGAGAAACAAAAGTAACCATAAAATAAGTGGACGAAGAGGAAGAAGATGAGATATTAGATTTCAGGTAATTATTTGTAGAATAATAAATCTTAACGAACGAACGAACGATATCGTTGTATACCATCGGTATATTTTATTACGATTGGTATAAATCGTTATCCTCGTCGGCCTTTTTTTTTAAACGACCGACGAATATCCTCCGAAAAGTCCCGAAGGATATCCGGTCATCGTTTCTCCCTCTTGGATCATTCTACCTATCCCGTAGAATCGATAGATCGAATTACTATCTTCCTTCTCTCGACTCGACCGTGGACGACCTGTTGTACGGTTCGAATTATCATCCTAACCATTTGAAATTACCGTTTCGCAATATACCTGTCCGACACAAAGGAGATTTAATTAATGGAGCAACCGAGAAAATGGTCGTCGTCCGCCTATCGCACTCACACTATTTCCCTCTCTCTCTCTCTCTCTCTCTCTCACTATCGATATCTCGATATCTCTCTATTTCTCTTTCCCTTTCCTTCTCTTCTCTTCACTTCGCTTCTCTTCGCTTCTCTTCGCTTCTCTTCACTTCCTCACGGTTTGCAATTTCAATTTCTCTTTGGAATGTCCCTGGTCGAGTGAAAAGGTGCCGCCGCCATCATCGTCGTCTTCGCCGTCGAAGGACTATACGTGGCTCCTATTAAATGCATTTTCCAAATTCCGAAACTCCTTGGCGCTAGGACTCGTAAATCATGCTTTGAAACTTCGGTCAACTTCTTCTTCCACTTCTCAACCACGTCCCTACTCTTCCTCCGTCTCTTTTTCTTCTTAATCCTCTTTGTTGTTTGCTACGTGGGAGTATATAACGATAAGGATTCTCGATTCCTTTTTTTTTTTTTTTTTTTTTTAGGGATGTTAATAAAGAAGAGACATTTCTACGTTGTCCTCTCGTCCGTTTCTACTTCGTATTTAGTTCGTTCTTTTCTTTTTTTTTTTTTTCTTTTCGTCGTATCGAAAGCAATGTCATTTTAACAAAAAAAAAAGAAAGAAAAAAGAAAGAAAGAAAAAATGGTAAAGATTCGTTTAAAATTCCTTTGTAAATAGGTTACACGTTAATTACTTGACCGACGCACTTAACGAACTTAGGAACATCGCGTTTGATATTAAGAAACGTGATGATTCAAATTTATGAGGTATGGTTTTAGGTATGCGTCTAATAATACATGTCTAATATATTAGTGATATAATATATAACAAAATTATCCTTGGTTTATCGACGCGAGGACAAGAAGAATATTCTTTAATCCACACACACACACACACACACACACACACACGTAAACGACGTATCAGAAATTTTCGTATCAGCAAAATATGCTCGTCCATCCTTTTTCTCGCGTGTTAGATATCAACCCCTCTTTTTTCTCTCCCTTTTCTTTCATTGCATTCTACTTACCCGCTTTTTTTTATCCTGTTTTCTTTTCATTATTGTTATTTTTTTTCTCTTTTGTTTTTAATTTCGTCACGAAGCGACATCGATCATCGCCTGTGAACGCGAACAAGATCGATCTTCTCTCGAGTATCCAACATTTTTGTAACGCTCCGTTACGGGCGCGGCCCATAACAGGCAACTGAAACACTATGGCCAGATGGTGGGAGGAGGGGTAGGGGTAGGGGGAGCGGGGGGTCCATCGTGCGATTAGAAATTCTATCCGCGAATTCATCCCCGAGAGTATGGTAGCTCGTTTAGGATGTAACTAGTATACCATATAGCGTAGAGTGTAGACAAACACTACTGATATTTATCCTTATCGAGTAAATGAATCGTGTGTGTGTGTGTGTGTGTGTGTGTGTGTGTGTGTATGCCCGCTTATTCCCATTTCATGAAATCTAATATTGTTAACGTAGTTTAGTTTAGTCCCTCTCGTTTTACTTTACCTCAGAGTCGGTGTATTAAATTAATATTTCATATTTCTATATCAAGTAATAATATATCGTTGATCGATACAACGTTCAAATATTGTTCGTCGTATATCGTAAAATATTTTGTTATTAATTTCAAACGAATATTACGTCGTCGCTCGGCCGTGACAGCTCGGGGATGATATAAATCGGCTCTTGTTCTCATTATATCGCGATAAAAACAAATTTTCCTCTTTACGTTCACACAATGGGATAAACGATACGTGAAATATAACGAAACTCGGATGAAACGGATTGTTCTAATCTCGTGTTAAAAAAAAAAAAAAGGAAAAAAAGATTCTTTTTATAAAATATAACGAAAAGGAAACAAAATCAGATCGAATCGAATCAAATCGAATCGAATCGAATCGAATCAAATCAAATCAAACGAAATAACACGATAATCAAGTAAGTTCCCGTCGTATAACCCACCGTTAGAGTTGTATTATATTCGGGACGGTTGAAGTCACGCTGTTTGGGAATCCTTTCATGGGGGTTGGAAGGAGGGGGGGGGGCGGAGTGTTACGAGACCATGATTTTCGTGCAACTAACTGGAGGATGCGAGCACGAATGCGTGTCTGTTTACAAGCGCGCAGGCACGGCAGGCGGTGGATAG
>OU426997.1:8461270-8466270 GCA_911387935.1 Dolichovespula saxonica | reverse complement strand
GAGGAGAAAGAGTGAGTGCCACTTTGGAATTACGTTCTTTCGATGTTCTTCCCCTTTTTCCTTTTTTATTTTTTGTTTTTACAGAGTTTATATAAGACCAACGCAAAAAAGAAAAAAGAGAGAGAGAGAGAGAGAGAGAGAGAGAGAGTAAAGAAAAATTGTAATATATATATATATATTTTATCGAAGACTTATAGATAATTCGTTAAGGATTGATTACTC
This sequence comes from Dolichovespula saxonica, assembly GCA_911387935.1. Classification (NCBI taxonomy): domain Eukaryota; kingdom Metazoa; phylum Arthropoda; class Insecta; order Hymenoptera; family Vespidae; genus Dolichovespula; species Dolichovespula saxonica. The sequence goes on along the minus strand of OU426997.1, from coordinate 8,466,048 downwards.
TTTTTTCATAAATCGTTTTCAAATATTTGTTCGTAATTACGTTCGATAATTGTACGTATAGAACGGATAACATTATTTAACTCTTACGAATTTGATCCCATTTCAAAGAACGTAATATGTCTATTACGTTCATTCGGTATTTCATATTTTCTTTAACGTTCACGTCCATATCCACGGCACTATGTCCCTTTCCCCTGGCTCCTCCAGCCCACCACTCCCACGGTCTATCGGTTCACGAACGATACGGTCTAGCCTAGATTCGTATTCGTCCCTACGGTATAATTTCCGTGCAAGAGGTGCGGATATTGGTATACAGGGTGTGCCGGGTCAAACTAGTAGTACAGAGAGAGAGAGAGAGAGAGAGAGAGAGAGAGAGAGAGAGAGTAAGCGTTTGAACAAAACACGGAACTACCAACCCTTCTCCCTTTCTCTTGGCATTTACGGTTCTTCCGTTCTAATTTGTATAAGTCGCATTAATTAATTAATTCCGTAGAAAGAAATGTATCCTTTCCATAGTGTTATTAACCGTTATTATCATTTTAATCGTCAACGAAGAAAAGATAAAAAGAATGTATATATACGTACGTACCCATCGATATCTATTCCAATTAAATATACACTTACGTAAAACAAAGTATACGTAGACAAATGAACTGATCGATCGCATAAGAAAATATTTTGCGCGATACAGCGATTAAAAAAAAAAAAAAGAAACATTTCGTCGCACGCACGCGAGCACACGCGTAAACGTATATACGTCGTTAGGCTAACACGTACGTACGTACGTACGTACGTACACGCGGAGAGAATTAAGACAGTTTAAATACTTAAGATCGCGTGAATTTTCGACTCACCCTATAGATGACGTCCCTTAAGGTTAAACGCGCAATATCCAAGCCGGCTTGTCCGCCATCAACGTCTTCCTACGATTTATCGCGACGTTACACGCGAACCTTCCGCTGCCGCCTTTCCGCCGGAAAACTTTTTCAATTCGTGCCAGTTTCGCTTATTAGCAGGCGCGAATTTGTCCGGCTATTAATCCTCTTTCTTTTCATGCGCACTTTTCCTCTTCCTCCCTTATCCCTCTTCTTCCTCTTCTTCTTATCCTTCTTCTATACTTCTTTTTTCTTTCCCTCTTCTTCTTTTCTTTCTTTCTTTCTTTCATTTTTTTAACCACCGCCAACACCACCATCACCGTCTTTCAGCATTCGTTTCTTTATTTTTGTTTTTTTCTTTTTTTTCCTTTATTTCGCTCCTCCATAAACACGAAAAATCGATACGAAGTCGTGAACGTTGAAAAAATCGTGACACATAAGTAAACGGTTAAGTACTTACTTAACCTCCCCCAACCACCCCCTCCCCTACTTACGTACGTACGTAAGTACGTACATACGCGTTATAACGTGCGTTATAACTACTTACATATGCATCTCCGCGTAGAGATACGTACGCCGTAGGTATAATCGATTCGTGTCATAAATCAAAGGGACGAAATTAGTTTCGATTCGGGTGGATAAGATCGACTCCATCATACGTACCCTCTACCACACCTCGATCCCTTTAAAACACGCGCGCGCGCGCGCACGCACACATATTTATGCACCTTTCTAGCACGTACACTCGACTCGACTTTATTTCGATTTATCCAATAAATTCATTGGCCGATTTATCCTGGAATCGTTTACCCCCCACCCCCACCCCACCCCTCCCTCTCCCCGCAACCCTCTCTAGCTCTACCCTTCGCAGCACTTCATCCACCCTCCTCCCCAACACCCCTCACCACCTCCACCATTTCTCTCTTTCGCTCGTTCTATTTATGGTTTATGCATGAGAAACATAATTTAATACTGAAAATCGGGTTAATCTAATAATAATTGATAGACGGTCTAATTAGTGATATATATCGCGGCCGAATCTAATAACGAAATAAATTTTCTGATAGGGATATCAAGGGAGGGAGATCATCGCGATCGGGTCTGCGAGATCAATCGTGGAGAGGAGGGAGGATTGGGGGCGGGGGGTAGGGGTCGGGTCGGTGGGTGTACGGTAACGCGAATGTATTAATTAACGATTAGAAATACGAAATTCATCGTACTCGACGTTTTTTTCCTTCTCTTTCTCTCTCTCTCTCTCTCTTTTTTTTTGTTACCCCCACCCCCCACTTTTTACGATTCGTGCGTCTTGAGACTCTTAACAATGCGTAGGCGGATATGCAGTACATAATTAAACGAAGTAAGAAATATCTCGCAGGTTTTCTTTCTTCTTTATTTTTTTTATTTAAAATAATTTTTTTTTAAATACAATAAACAGCGAGCGTGCAATGCGAACACGTACGCTTATATATCGTCCTTTTTTTTTTTCTTCATTTTTTTTTTTCTTTTTTTTTTCGAAATTCCATCCTTCCTTCGCTCACGCGTGTACCTCTATTGTCTTACGCAAACGACGATATCACGAATTTTATTAATTATAACACATATCGCGTGTAACGACATTAACTCAAGCTAACTAACGAGCCGGTACGAGAGGGGATATCTGTTACACGTTTCCTCATTTTTTCTTGTTTTTTTCCTATCTTTTTATTTTTTTTTATTTTTTTCATTCATTATTGAATCGTCCAGCGTTAAAGACTCGTATACGAGATGAAACAAATATCAATAGAATGGAGCATAACGAGCGATGTAAAAAAAGTACGTTGATGATGATGATGATTATTATTATTATTATTATTCTTATTATTGTTATTGTTATTATTATTATTATTATTATTGTTGTTGTTATCGTTATTGTTAATGTTATTATTATTATTATTATCATCGTCATTAAAAATTGTCGTTGACGTGTTGGCGCGTCGAACAAACGGAAAATGGAGAAAAAAAGAGAACACGAATGAAAGAGTAGGAGGAAGAAGCGAGAAAAGGTAAAAATAAAAAAAATAGAAGGAAAACGGAAAACAAAAAAAAAGAGAAAGAAAATATCCCGTGCAAATTGCGTAACTTGTTATTTCGTCTCTCGATTGTATTTTATATTATAATAGAGATTGGATAATGCAGGTACCTACGATAAATGTGTATACGCAAACACCGCATATAGGATACATACGTCTCGATTAATAAATACGTTGAACAATAACGCTAGTTATCGTCGGTGACTTTCAACGTATGCGTAGACATACTCCTACATGTATATAAAGAGAGAGAGAGAGAGAGAGAGAGAGAGAGAGAGAGAGAGAGAGAGAGATGATGCGATGTTGAATGGTCGGCTTGTGAAGATATTAATGCCAACGATTAATGGCCCAAAACATTACGTTAATCGCCATTAGCCATACGCACTCACGCACACGTATTAACGTAAGCACGCAAGTGCGTGCAAATACAAACACATACACAGAGCTTGAATTCTAACAGGGATCAGCGTCATTCTATCGTGGCTGTGTATATATATATATATATATATATATATGTGCAGTCATTTCTACGAAATACGAAAGCCTGGTTTTAGTGAACGTAAGTACGTATAATACTATATATTAGGATAAGCCTCTTTCTTCTTTATAGATTCGTTTGTTGTATCTTTTATCAAAATCTTTTACGTATAAACACTCTTAAATAATTCCTTGTAATTCTTTTCTTCCATTCCTCCTTATCCTTTTTCTTTATTTATTTATTTCTTTTTTCTTTTCTTTTTCGAAAAACTCGTCGACGTTCATCCCTCGCGCGCGCGCGCGTTCGTCCATGAGATTCAAGAAATCGTTATTAACGACGGGTAAAAAATGAACGAAATACGTTTGACAGTGCTTATTGTTGCTGAAGGAACGAAAAAAAAAAAAAAGAAATAGAAAATAAAAATAAAAAAAAAGAAATCTAAGAAACAATTGGAGCCGAACAATGCAACGCCCGGTATTAATGATAATGACGTGAATAAATGTGAGTGACGGAGATGGAGAGATAGATAAATAGAAAGGCAGATAGAGTGATAGAATGAGTGGCAGAGATATACACAGTCGAGTAAGCTTCTTAGCGTCGTTGATGGACCATTATGTCAGCTCATGATTTCACGTGAGATAGAAAGAGATAGAGAAAGAGAGAGAGAGAGAGAAAGAGGGAGAGATGAATAGCGAAACGTTGATCGATTTCGTCGCACGTCCCTATTTCCGTAGCATACGTGATATATAATTATTATCAATCATTCGTTATAATCGATAATTACAATAAATGATTATAACAGTACAGTATAATTATAACGAATGATTACAATAGAACATATAAAAGCCAACCATATTTCTATTTTTCCCCACGGATTGGGAATCACGTCTATGATTGGTGGTAGTCAGCTCTTTTATTTATTTTTCGTTTTTCTTTTTTCAAAGCGAACGAAAGATCCCTCCCTCCCCCTCCCCCTCCCCACAAAGGATATCGGCTTTTCTTCGTAACAACGCGAAAGTTCTCTTCGGGTCGTTCCCTTTGTTTCTTTCTCCGTCTTCGCCCGTTTTTATTCTATTCTATTTTATTTTATTTCGTTGTTACTTTTATTTTCTACCTTTTCTTGTTTTGCCTTCTATTACTTGATCACTTTCGAACACAAAGCTATTATTTCAGGAATGTATCCGCTTTTCTATCTAAGATATTTTTCGAATAGAACTCGACGTTTCATTACTTCAAAGACATATATATATATATATATATATATATATATATATATATATATATATTATTATGAAATAAAATAAATAAATAAACGAAGATGAAAAATCGTGAAGACGAATAAAAAGTCGTCGTTTA
>OU426997.1:8456270-8458770 GCA_911387935.1 Dolichovespula saxonica | reverse complement strand
TTCTCCCTATTTTTTCTCTCTCTCTCTCTCTCTTTTCTTTTTTCTTGTTTCTTTTTATTTCATGAAATTAATACTGTCCAATTCGTTCGTTGAAAGATAATAATATTCTAGTCGGCGGCTTATAAACGCATATGTATGTCGGGTATCTCGTTTTATAATCGATTCACGAGTATAAGATATATATATATATATATATATATATATACAACTATATATTTATATACTTACAAATGCAAACGTGAAAATTTCAAATATATTACGCCGAGTGCTATCGAGAATATCTAAACAAAAATTTCTATTCGTTCCGCCAAATAAAAAAGAAAAAGAAAATAATTTATATTAAAAAAAAAAAAAAAAAAAAAAAACTAACAAAAAAAAAAGAAGTGAAAAGGGAAAATAGTCCGAGGAAATCGATCGAAAAAAAGAAAAAAAAAAAAAAGAAGAAAATGAAACGATTATACCATTAGTTACGCGACACGTGTCTCCGATCGATCGATTGTCGCATCGATTCGGGATAAAGCAAGAGAGATTTTGCTCCCTACTTCTGGTCTTTTTCTCCTTTATTTGTTTTTTTTTTTTTTTTTCTTTTTTAAGGACGCCTTTTGTCGTTCACTTACGCGCGCCCTTATCTCAGCACGAAATTGCCGTGGACTCCTCGAGAGTTTCCCGAACGATAAACGAAGAGGCTCCGGAGGACTTTCATTCGTCTGACATCGGATAAATTCATTATCGCGCTCCGCGAACAATCAGACTCTCTCTCTCTCTCGCTTTCTCTCTCTCTCTCTCTCTCTCTCTCTCTCTCTCTCGGAGGGAACTAATTAAAGTGTAAGCCGGCGCGTTAATGGAGGAATTTTAAAGTCGACTCGCTTCGATTTAATTTCAGTGATCCTTACCCAACCGCAAGCGAGAACGAACCTCTCGATCCACTTTCTTTATCTCTTTCTTTCTTTCTTTCTCTCTCTTTTTTTTATTTCTCTCTCTCTCTCTCTCTCTCTCTCGCTCGCTCTATTTCTTTCTATTTCTTTCCTACTGCTTTTTCCCGTTAATCGCGTTACTTTTCTTCTTTCCGCTCACGAAAGGACCTCCTCCTCCTCCTCCTCCTCCTCCCACCCTGCCACCATTCTCCCTCCCCACCTCGTTCTCGATACCATCGACCTACGCTTTTCTTAACCCAGCAAACGTGACGTCCGTTGCGTATTAAGGACGAAAAAAAACAGAAAGAAAAAAAGAAAAGAAGATGATAAGGACACTCACACCCCCCCTCCCCACTACCACCACATAGAAATTATCGAACGATTCGATCGGGAAGATATTAGAAACTATTCTTATGCGTCGAATGGTCATCATAATTTTCATCCTTGCCGTTCGTTACCGTCGATCTCGAATCTTGATATTACGTGATCGACAAAATTATTATGCTATCCCACGCCGTAATATCGTGAATTAATGTGGTTCAAAAACCTCCTTCTGTTGTTTACGTTCGATTGATTTAGATTCCAAGAAACGGGGCCGAGATCGAAAACGCGTGAAAAAATTGTTTCCGATCGAAAATATTTCCTTTAAGTAGGAAAGTTAAAAAGGGAAGAGGAAAGAAAAAAAAAAAAAAAAGAAGAACACCCCGTCTAGCAACGAAATCGTAAACACGCGTTTAACATTAACGATCGAAGACTGAACGGATTACTTATTTTATCGCGATTCGAGAGAGACAGAGAGAGAGAGAGAGAGAGAGAGAGAGAGAGAGAGAGAGAGAGAGAGAGAACACCTTTATGGAAGGTGCGGGAGGAGGGGAGAAGGGGCGTTGGGGGGATGAGGGGATGGGGGAAGTACTTCGAACGACGAACAACTATTGCGTAAACTGGGTCGAACTCGAGGAAAATCCATTGACAACGTCGTATCACGTAACAATATTGCTTTGCAACTTCTCGTTAGTGAAAGGCCACGTGACGCGACGTTACGGGGTTGAGGAGGTGAAGGGGGGCCGATTGGGGTGAAGGGGATGAGGAGGGGGCGGGATAAAGAATGGCGAACGACAGATGGAGATATAGAGTTAGATGGATAGACAGATAGATAGAGAGGGGATGAGAATAGTATAAGAGATGCTTTATCAGTCGTTATTCATAGCGAAGCGTTCAATAAAACGATCGGGCATATTGATTTGAGAGAATAAGAATAAGAGGAATATGAATAAGAAGAAGAAGAAGAAGAAGAAGAAGAAGACATAGGAAAAATGGTAACACCTTCGAAGAGGCAAAAAAGGGATGGTGGAAGGGTGAGGGGAGGAGGACAGAGGGAAAGGGGAGTTATGGTTATTAAAGCGAGAGTAGTTGCTAGGAGGGAGTGAGACAGAAATATCGGAGATAGGGGAAGGAAAGAGATGGACAGACAGACACACAAAGAGAGAGAGAGAGGGAGGAGAGGGAGGAGAGGGAGGAGAGGGAGAGGGAGAGGGGGCTTCGAAAGCGCTTAGCCGCACATTTCGTAATCAATTTTACGAAAGGCC
>OU426997.1:8441270-8451270 GCA_911387935.1 Dolichovespula saxonica | reverse complement strand
AGTTCGAATTTCAATCATACGTTCTCCGTATCACGGATTTATCTATTTTGCGAGATTCTCTTGACGATCGCCATATATATATATATATATATATATACATGTTTCTTAAACACACAGATGCAATGATGAAAACAAACAACAATGGATATTTGGACTGCACGAACTCCATCTTCGTGGAGTATATTTAATCGAAAGGAGGTTTTTGGAAGGGTTAAATAAAGATAAAATAAGAGTTGAACAAGAGAGAGAGAGAGACAGAGAGAGAGAGAGAGAGAGTAGAAGATAAATGGACAAGGATAAATATATAATATACACATAGTCTATAATTTTATTATAGTTACAAATTGAATAGGTTAAATAATGTCTTTACGATATCGACGAGAGGATTGCTTTTCTTCCTCGCATCGTTGCCGCAAAGACAAACCTTTAACGAAGTTCTGAACGCGACGCGATGGATATTGAATAACGCATTAGCGAAAGCAATCAGGAGCAATGACAAAGTTTCGTGTCGTTATTATGCTTCTCTCTCTCTCTCTCTCTCTCTCTCCCTCCCCCCGTCCCATCCCGTCCCAACCCATCCATCCATCCATCCATCCATCCATCTATCTAACTAGATAGTTATCTATCTATCTATCTATCTATCCTCCTAGAAATATTGTCGTGTTTCTGACTATATCCCTTGAGACATCGTGTCTCAAGTACCAACAAACGTCTATGTACTCGCTTACATCATCTATCTATTTCCACGGTATAATCATTTTATTGTTCGTAGGTATAAATCGTGGAAACGAAGGAGGAAAAAAAAAAAAGAAATCTTTTCCCTTAAATAATATCCAATATATGTGAGTATCATATACCTTGTATAGGTATGGACGAAACAAAATGATTGGATATATCGAGGAGAGTAAAATTTGATTGTTCATTTATTTGAAATAGTTATGAAGTTTTATATTTCTCCTTAGTTTCCTCGAGATAGAGTCATTCGTAAGTTTCTCTCTCTCTCTCTCTCTCTCTCTCTCTTTCTCTAATTCACAGACACATGCGTTTTATATAAATTATAAATTATTCGCTTGTAATTTCGAGGATCTCGAAATGTATGACATGTACAAAAAGGGACTCTTCGAACGTTCGTATTACGGCAAGTAGTCGGGAAAAGATTTAAATAAGGATTCGGAATACTTGTTGTTAAGATTAAATGATCATAACGAGATACCATTGGATAGAAAAGAACGAAGATACGGATGGAAGGGTTAAAGATATATATATATACCGTGCGTACGAAAAGCAAAACGAACACGTTGCAAACACTGTTCCGTAACTGGCAACTATCACGATGGAAAAGCGAAGAAAGTTGTAGAACAAAATGAGAGAGAGAGAGAGAGAGTAAGTTGAGTGTCACTTTAGTTAGAATCTTTCTTGGATAGCTTAATTAACGGCAAATGTCTTATATAAATTCGTTCCTCTACTAAATCAGCATTCCTATCTCGTCTATCTCTCTCTCTCTCTCTCTCTCTCTCTCTCTGTCTTTCTGTCTGTCTCTGGTTCTCTCTCCTGTTCGGCATCTCGAAACACGACAAGCCACGAGCGAACGCACTACTCGGAGTACAAAAGCCGCACAGCTTGTCCCGAACCTTAATTATCCTTCTGCTCGTATATGCGTCCGGAGTTACCCTCGAGCAATATTACAGGCCGTATGGAGGCATCGAAACAACGTCCTAGTTTCTCTCTCTCTCTCTCTCTCTCTCTCTCTCTCTGTCTGTCTGTCTGTCCTTGTTGTTCTCAATGAAGGGAAACGATACTTTGCGCTATCGTAGTCGCATAGAAACGAAAGAAAAAAAAACTATATATATATATAAAACTATATATAAAATATATATAAAAAACTATATATATATATATATATATATATATAAAACTATATATAAAATATATATAAAAAACTATATATATATATATATATATATATATATATATATATATAACGTGAAAAAAAATCTTTCGAAGGAAGCTTTTCTTCTCTCGCTCAGGGCCATTTTGTTTTCCTCCTTTTTACCTTTCCACTCTCGATTCGATGTTTCTTCCTTTTTTCTTTTATATGTTCTCTCTCTCTCTCTCTCTCTCTCTCTCTTTCTGTTTTTCTGTCTTCGTCCGTCTCTTTCTACTTTTTCTTTTTCCCCTTTCGTTCGTGATAACTCGCCTAAGGCTGCTGCCTGCCCCCTCCCTCCCTCCCTCCCCTCCCCGATCGGCTTTGATTATTCTCAACGAACATGTCGTAACGATCGATTCCTGACGTAAAATTGTGATAAAAAATATCGAACTCGAAGATTACATCGACGATCTTTTTAACGTCGAACGGATGAAATATCGATTATATCGATATTAATGGGATTCGCTGTAAGATTGTATATGCCTGCAATATACTAATCGGATAAAATTTCTTTCGTCTAGACGGATCTACCAATCTCTCTCTCTCTCTCTCTCTGTGTCTCTCTCAACAAAATTTACTTAAAAAAAAAAAAAAAAAAAAAAAACAAGATTTAATCACCGATCGAGAAACATAGAAATAAATAAAACCAGGATATATGTACGTTGAACAGGATCAATATTGGAAGAAAAAATGTGTAATCCGACTTAAATGATGGTAATCGTAGACGCGAAGATATACTTGTGAGAGATTGATTGAACGATTGATTGAACGATTGATTAATTGTTTGATTGATTGATCTTTATTAGCTTCGGTAGCCCACATTTTTAATATACATTAAATCCGAATGTATTTCACTTTATCTATTCGATCTATACCAAATTCCTCTCTAATAATACTTAAATTATTATTTCAATAAATTCACCCTCATTACTTCTAATATATTTCACTAGCGCTCTTTTGAAATTTTGCTAAAGTCTTACGTAGCTCCTATTTAACTTCGTTTTATAATATATTATACGAAGAAAGAGAGAGAGAGAGAGAGAGAGATTGAGGGAGAGATAAAGACAGAGATATCGAGATAGATAAGTAAAAAAATGAGAGAGTGAGAGAGAGAGATAAAGAGCCGAAGGGTTTTAGCTATTTCTTCGGTCTATCTCGGTCGGTTAGATAAGGATCTTAAAAACGTTCGGCGTGTCTTGCAAGTAATGTTTACTCCGTCGTAAGCCATCCTACGAGTTAGAAAACTACTGGAAGGTTTGGGGACGGGGGGGTGGGTGGGTGGGTTGGGGGTGAGGGGCGAGGGGCTAAAATGGCGATGGTTACTGCCATGCGAGGACGTTTACAACGTTACAACTGGAAAGCCGTGGGAGCTTGGACGTTTATTGGAAGAACGATAGGCCGAAAGGAACGAGTAGGAACGTCGGTTTCGTGGTGGGGTGGGGCGAGGGAGTCGGAGGACTATCGGGAGGTAGGAGGTTAGAAGATGTAGGGTGTAGGGAGTAAGAGATGGAGGAGGTGGAGGTGGAGAAGGAGGTTAGATACGGGGTAGAGGACGTTGGAAGACAAGGAGAAGAGAGAGAGAGAGAGAGAGAGTTAGAGCAACATGTTGGTAAACGCAGGATAGCACGCACGGTAGAATGCACTAACATAAAAGCTAATGTAGCAAAGTGCGGTTAGTGTCCGTACCGGAAACTGGTCCTGCCGGTACAACCTAGGATCGTTCCTGTCCTTTAATATCTTCCGACTATGCCACCCCTAAGTCCTCTTCCTCAACGAGGAATGCTTTCTCTCTCTCTCTCTCTCTCTCTCTCTTTGTCGTTGTCTCTCTCTCTTTTTATCTTTTATCCAAAGACACAGGTGCCCTCGTGTTTTTTATTATCTCTCGAGTTAGACAAATCTATTTGCCTTACGGTATAGATAATTGCGATTCTTTTTTTCTTTTCTTTTTTTTTTTGTAAACTATTTTTCGTACTTCTCTCTCTCTCTCTCTTTCTCTCTTTCTCTCTCTCTCTCTCTCACGCGCAAACGAGTGTAGTAAACTTGGTCATTAATTAACGAATTCATATTCATGCATATCATTAAAGGCTGCTTGAACTTTTTTAAACGTCCGAATTTTTTTCAACGCTCATATTTCCAGCCCCTCACCACACCTCACCTCACCTCAACTCAACTCGCCTCACCTCACCTCATCTCACCACATCTCACTTTCCCCGTCCAAATCCGACGATGCGAATATTATTTCAATTCGCATCTCGCATTTGAATATTTGACAAGGTAAAAACGAAACGTTTATCTCGAACTCTCTGAAAATTCAATCGGCCATGAACAAACATAAGAAAGAAAAATGCGGGAGGAGTAGACAGAGAGAAAGAGAGAGAGAGAGAGAGAGAGAGAGAGAGAGAGAAAGGATTTTGTACGAAAGAAAGAAACGAAGAGAAAAAACGCAAGAGATAATTTATTTTCGCGTGCGCGATATGCATACATACATACATACAAACAGAAAGAGAGAGAGAGAGAGAGAGAGAGACAGAGAGAGAACCTGCGTTTCAAAAATAAAGGAATTTTTAATAACACTTTTATCGTCCGTGTGCTTTTACATCTAACGTTGAGATCAAAAAGAAAGGAGAGAATGTTTGCGTTTGTTAAAAAAAAAAAAAAAAATAAAATAGAGAAAGAGAAAACATACAAAAAAAAAAAAAAAAACAGAAAAATCAAAATCATTGAGCACAAAGAAACGAGATACAACATATACATATACATATACGTGTGCGATATACACGTTAGCGTAAACTCAGAAATATAATATTTATTATATACCCCGACGCGTTTATTCCTTCACTTATGATCTCCCTTCATAATACGTTCACGCGTTTCATATGTGCGCATACGTATCATCGCGTTTACGATCGTCGTAACATGAATTTTCATCATACATCCCTCCTTGTCATTATTTTAACGTATTTCTCTTCTTTATTTGTAAATTATCATCGACATCTACGTCAACATGGCTCGTCGTCTGATCTCGCTAATAATAACGATCGAAATCGAACGGAGAATCTTATACACACACACACACACACACACACACACACACACAGTGTGAGAGAGAGAGAGAGAGAATGTAGAAGGAAATAATCAATTAAACGCTAAAGTAGGGGAGAATCGAGATAGGAAGAAACGAAAGTACGACAGTGGCATCTCCTCTGGATTTATACGTCGACTTACTCAAGACGACAAAACTGTCCCAACTCGGGCGTTATTAAGTCCTTGGAAAAGCAAATTGAAACGAGTGAGGGTGAGAGAGAGAGAGAGAGAGGGAAGGGAGTAAGGAGTAAGGGCTAGGGGGGAAGAGGAATAAGGGGGACGGATGGGTGGTGGAAATCGAAGGGCGCAGAGGGGATGGGTTTGGCCAGGAGTGAACGACGGCCAATTAACGTTGCCGATCTTCGAACTTTATCGAGATAAAAATCGATAGAAAGAGAGAGAGAGAGAGAGAGAGAGAGAGAGAGGAAGAGAGAGAGGCTGCAATTCCGTACGAAGGAATATAGATCATAATCGAAAGGAGATTTATATATATATATATATATATATATATATATATATATATATATATATATATATATATAGTTATATAATATATATAATTATATATATATATATATAGTCTTCTCGTGCTTTTAAAATCGAACTTATGGGTAACTACGGGAGATTACTCTCTCTCTCTCTCTCTCTTTTTCTCTCTCTCGCGTATAAATCGTTCGACAGTATTACGATCAAATTCGAGCCGTTAACATCGAGCTTGGTACTTTCGTAAATGTACGATGACGTTCCTAACAAGAGGGAGATTGTGTGTGTGTGTGTGTGTAGAGGGAAAGTCTAGAGATGGCGAAAGGGATGACGAAGAAACGAGAGAGAGAGAGAGAGAGAGAGAGAGACCTTGGGGGGATAACACGCTCACCGTTTTATTCCCATTGGAACTCAGTTTATTAACTTTGCTGTTCTCTTGCGATGGTCACGAACGTCGGATGTTCCAGGATCGAAACGCGTAGCACTCGAAGATGATAAAGCAACGATGCTCGGTTATCTTTATCAATGAGAGAACGATCGATGATGGATTCTCTTACGTTCAATTATCCTTTCTATCTTCATTCCCCTTCTTTTACTTTCTTTTTCTATATTAGATAATCCGACTAAGCACGTATAACCCGTGCGACGAGATAACAAAAGGATTTTAAACGTAACTATTATTGTCCGACTTTCGATCGTTCCAAAAAAAAAAAAAAAAAAAAAAAGAAAAATAAAAAACAAAGAAAAAGGAAAAATACGACGAGGACGAAAATGATCGAAAAAGAAAAGAATGGAGACTAGGATAAAGCAAAATTTATAGATGAAAACGTATGCCATTGAGAGGTATTATACGTATTTGCAAAGCTCGTATTAGATGCCAAACGTTATACGCGGAAAGGGCAATGTACCAACACTGACAGGACTCTGTGGGAACAAGATACACGAGAGATATCCTGGCGTGATCTCGGATGTTAGAGGACGAGAAAGAGAGAGAGAGAGAGAGAGATAGAGATAGAGAGAGTAAGAGGGAAGGAGGGAGGGAGGGAGGGAAGGCGAGACTACTCGGTTGCAGTAGTCAGAGGGGTTGGGCACCATTAATATTCTCGAGAAGCGAGGATCGAACTTCAATTATTCAGAGGAACGCCGTTATACGCTCGTCACCCTCTGTAATGGTGCTGAGCGCCTTTTTTTGGCGTTTCATTCGTTGCGCTCGCGTGCACCTTACACATACATATATTTATATATATATATATATTATATATAATATATATATATATATATATATATATATATATATATATATATATATATATATATAGTTATATAAAAGTACACGAAGGCATGCGGACGTCGTCTCTGAATTTCTTCCAAGGAAAACCGGGAGAGGAAGAGAGAGAGAGAGGGGGGGGGAAGGGAGAGGGAGAAAGGGAGGGAGAAAGAGGGAGTAGAGAAAAAGAGAAGATTAGTGCCCCTGGGACACGTGGGGTGGGGGTTAGGAGTTGATAGAGGGTCGCGTAGACCGACGCAGTGGCACACGGTACTGATTATACTCATACCAACTGGCTGCCACTCCGCTCCGTGTGTTTCCCAATACGAATTAAAACGTATCAAGAGTACGTAAGCGTGTGCTCGAGTAACTATGTGTATGTGTATATATATATATATATATATATATATATATATATATATATATATATATATAGATTATACACATACATAGATATACGGATACTACTGAGAGTTGGGAGCAATACCTTCGTGATCTCTTACTACTTCTTCTACTTCCGACCTCGAACTTCTTCTAAAATGGATGACGTTTCCTAGCCTCGAAGGATCATTCGAGAAGAACGAATAAGAGATGAAAATTTTTAATCATATATATTATATATATATATAACATAATTTTCTTTCTGGTCTTTCCTTTTATCTTCTTAATTACAAAACATTATAACCAAACACACACACACACACACATATATATATGTATATTTAGAGTAACTTACAAAAAAAAAATAGATTCTTATTATTTTCACACGCGTTGGAATCGAAACGCGTTTGCATGTTAGGATACAGCATGCGGTCAGAGGTCATGTGATCAAGGACCAGCAGCGTTCGGCTAATGTAAACACGTTATCTCTATCCCTTCTACACAACTACTACCATCGTTGTTACTATTATACAGCGTACTACTGTACCTATGTACAACGTATACTTTGTTTTGCTCGAGGTAGTACACTCGGCTCGTCCGCCATACCGTGCCGTGCCGTGCCGTGCCGTGACGTACCGTGCCGTACCGTGCAGTACCGCGCCTCCGACAAGTAAACACTTCTTCTCACGGTAATTTCCGACGTAACAACATCTACGTTCCACATTGTATATTTAAACATTATAGCAGTTCGTGCTTATTCTACCATTGTTTGTAACTTTTGTTTTATTTCGTTCGCGTTCTATTTAATTATACCTATCGTTAAACGTTAATATGAATTTTCGACGACACTTAATACGAATCTCTAAGGATGAGATCGAATTAGACGATACGATTCGAAATATTTTTCTTTTTTTTTTTCACGTCGGATGTACATTTTTTTTTATTTTTTATTTTTTTTTTTTTTAGCACGTAGATCTTCAAAATATACCCGTATATAATATATACACGATCGATACGATCGATTGAACGTAAATAATATAATTTTATTCGATGGTATGCATATATATATATATATGTATTGTAAAATTAATTATCATTATTAATTAATATCATTTCGTTATCGTCGTCATTATCGGATTATACGATCGTTGTAACAAAAAGGGAGATATCTGATGTATCGAACGTTTAAACGGACTTGAAAATTTGGTATATTTACCCGTAAACATTTATATCGAATTAGAAACGACCGGGGTAAATGTTTGTACGTTTACCGAACAACCAATCTACTACCTAGGCGACCTAGGCTACCTAGCCAGCTACCTAGAGCTACCTATCTATCGAACGAGCTCGGTTGTTCATTCCTCTTGTGAATACCCATTTTAAACGAGGGACCAAATAGAAATGGAGTTGAATATCGCTATGAACTTTTACGATATTGTTATGTATTTACCAAACAACTTTCAGAAAACTTATCGATTACTAATATACATTCGTTACCTATTTATATATATTTTTTTAAATAGTATAAATACATACATATGTGTGTGTGTGTGTGTGTTTTATACATAGCGTTAAAATTGTTCTATTAATATATCTCGTAATATTTATGAAAATAATATTATATTTCTTCCGTCTGTCAGTCTGCCTGTCTGTCTATGTGTGCGTGTGTGTGTGTGTGTGTGTGTGTATGTTACGAGTTAAATAGCTTTGTTACATTAGAATCAACGTTAGCTTGCTTAGGTAACTCGAACGAAGGGGGATTACTTTGGCTTCGTCGAGATGTTCACTCTAAGCCCCATTTCGAACGACGTCAAGGTCGATGGCGGAATCAAACGAGCGAAACTCGTCGAGCGGTCGAAACGACTAGTCAACGATTCAGGAGCAATTTAAATTCGACACTGTTAACGTTCTCATTCCAACTGAATTGGATTAAATGGGAATTGTTATATCATGGTCGTCACTCTTCCTTCTGTTATAGGACAAGGAATTGTTATAAGCCATTCGAATTGATTCAAGGCCGGTGAATGAACAATTCAATAGAACCGTTCTTATTTTTATTATCGTAATAGATAATATACACACACACACACACACACATATATATATATATGTATCATTTTATAGAAATTTATATGATATAATATTAGATCGTCAAGGATGAAATTTGTAGAAAAAAAAGGCATTTAAGGGATTATTAACTAGAAATTTCATCCTTGACGACCTAATATATATATATATGTATGTATGTATGTAATAGAATAGTAAGTAAATCAAATAGATATTTGACTAGTAAACCTATCTACATAGGTGATAGGTGTATCGATCAGGTTGAAAAGCAAGATATATGTATGTATGTATATATTTATGTATATAGATATACGTATATATCCAGTGACAATGTCCAGATCAGAATCTATGGAACTTCTTGGATAGCGTCCTAGCATAGGAAGGATGCACGAAGGAAGACGTATAGAAAGCTCTCTGTCTCCTTTCAAAGAGGCTTTTCGGGCTTTTCGGCGATGGCGAGCCAGTGCTTGGGGGAATATGTTGAAGTATTTTAATATCCAGTCCGGCGAGCGTGCAGGCCGTACGAGCTTCGAGTATTGTCCGGTCGACCTTCCTGCATGTGTGAATGGATAGGAATCCCATAGGGCTTTCTATGGAGGGCCTTTATTGTTTGGCCGTCCTTTACGTATCAGTGGTTGTCAAGATCAAAAATCCTTATTCCACGGTATCACATGCGGTAAATTATTTCAATAGAAATTACTTGTCCTTTTGTTTTTCTTTCTTTTTTTCGTGTGTGTTTCGTTTAGCTTCGTTTTTAACATTTTTTTTTTTTTTTATTATTTATTATTCTC